>JAHKKF010533063.1:0-40224 GCA_019740295.1 Labeo calbasu
GAATGAAAAGTATCAAGAAAGATAAGACGAAATCGAAATAAAGATACTGTAATGTGTTCCTTACTTATAACGTTGTCTTTGTTTCCTTTTGTAAGAACTTTTAAAGGAAGTTCACCCAAATGAAAGTTCTGTCATTTTCTTTTCTAACCCTCATGTCGTTCCAAACATTTGATTTGTTAGATAAGCTTTGCAAGGAAAAAATGTAAGTTATTCACTGATATGCACTACAGTACAAAAGTCTTTTATTCAGCAAGGATGCAATATATTGATTAAAAGTCACAGTAAAGACATTTACATTGTTAAAGAACAATATAGACATATAGGGGTCAACGATATGTGTTCAAATAGACCGATAATTTTCAACCGATATATCTGTCTAATGTAGAATTATGAAAATTAATGTCAAAATTAAGTATAACAAGGGCTCTAACAAAAACTTTCTTTAAATCCTTTTGACAAATCGGTTTTGAAAATGACAGATACCAAAAAAATGTAAATATCGATATGCCGATAATTGGTCAACCCTAATAGACATATAGATAGAGCACAGGATCATACATAAAAAAAAAAAAATAAAACCGTCAGACAGAATATGTGATATGTCACTTGTAGAACTTGTAAGAATGTCCTTTTACTGTTTTTCACCTGAAATTGTACCGTAATTCATAGTTTTTACTTGTGTAAAACCCAATTTCATTGTATTTTACAGTAAAATTACAATTAATATGATGTTCGGCTATTTATTCTGCAATTTTTCACTCTATATGGTACAATAACTTACAGATAACCAGTTTACAGGATTTTACTATAGCATTTTTCTTACGGGTTTGGAGTAAATGATTACAGATGGGTGATATTCATTTTTGAGTGAACTATCCTATTCGTATGAGACAATCTGAAAGATGTCTAACATTATTATTTGAACTTCACACAAATTAACTATGAGTTTGAATCACATTTGGGTTGTCTCGTGAATGTTATTATAATCCGAGTAACACAATCACTACATATATACACAGAGACCGAGAACAAACACAGATGTTTTTCAGGTTTTCTGCTAACCATAAATGTAACAGACTGGCCGTGAATAGATTGATTGACACGAGGATGTGATGTATCCATGAGCTTGTGGGATTATCAGAGGTCCCTAATCAGATCTCGACCCCATCCGCATATCTCTGACTGGGGCTTTTAGACCGAGACAGAGATTGATCTGGCTTTTAGCATGAGCTCATCCCACTGAGTGGCCATCCACTCATTCATCCCAGCAGATAATGGTGTTCCCTGAGCAGATGGGGACCAGTTACACACAGCCATGCAACTTTTGGGGGCCAACAGGGAGAAACATAATTTTTATTGTGATTTCTCTATTTTAGATTCAGAGGAGGTGTAATCTCCCCTGCTATAAATCTGTCATCGTTTAATACGAGCCGTACCATCATTCTTGATATAAAATTGTTCTAATACCTTACCGAGGTTCATTGAGCAGCTTGAAGGAAGTGTTTATCTCAATCCATGAGCGATGAAGCATGTGATCACGGGTATGATGGGTGAATGAAATGAACAAAGACAGACACATTCCTCTGTTGTCTGCATGGCACGTATACACAAAAAAAGCAAGTAGGTTAGTGGATTAGATGGTTTATTATTGTTATAAACAATGTCATGCTACATTTGCATATTTCTTTATTTATTTAAAGTGAGATGGCCTGCAAATGTTTATTTCTTGTGTTTGTGTTTTTTTTAACTCCTCCAGTATTGACATTAAAGCATGATGTTGGCTACATCATGGTTGTGGGTTCGATTTCCAGGAAACATACAAACCGAAATGTACTTTTTAAGCTAAAAACGTATGCCAAAAGTACAATTTATAGCTACACAGTTTTTATATACTATACTTTCTGGAATATGTGACCCTGGATCACAAAACCAGTCATAAGGATGATTTTTTTTTTTTGAATATGAGATTTATACATCACCTGAAAGCTGAATAAATAAGTTTCCGTTGATGTATGGTTTGTTAGGATAGGACAATAGTTGGCCGAGGTACAACTGTTTGAAAATGTGGAATCTGAGGGTGGAAAAAATCAAAATATCACCTTTAAAGTTGTCCAAATTAAGTTCTTAGCAATGCTTATTACTAATCAAAAATTAAGTTTAGAAATATTTACAGTAGGAAGTTTACAAAATGTTTTTATGGAACATGATCTTTACTTAATATCCTAATGATTTTCTTTTTTTTTAATCAGTTGAAACTTGGTGTGATTTTTATTTTATTTTATTTTATTTTATTTTATTTTATTTTATTTTATTTTATTTTATTTTATTTTATGCTATGCTATGCTATGCTATGCTATGCTTCCGCGGTGTCTGTGAAGATGGCATACAGGCCCCTCAAAGACATGCCAGACTTCACACAGCAAGAGAAATCTCACTGAAAAGATGAAGAACAGAAGTGTAACAAAGCCACTGGGCTTTTTTTCAACTCTCGTAGCTCTCTAGGTTTTCTCTCCACACTGAGAACACATGGCTAATAAGAAGACAGGCACTTCAAGAGAGACCCCTGAGCCTAGAAACGTTTTTTTATGTGGCTGTCATGCCTCGAGAGTGCACAGAGGAGGCCGTGTGTTTATGTGCGACTATACTGAATTCAAGAGAAACCCTGTCTTATTAGTAACTGACACTGTCTATGAGCAGAAACCCCCTTGAAGCAAAATAACTTTCACTATCCCCCTTTTTTCAACCATCTTGGTTGAATAAATCACGTGTTGTGTTGCATCCTCAGCTAATAAGTGATGAAAATCATATGTGGCAGGCAGGTGTAAATCCTATTGGCTGTATTGCTGGTTTTAGCAGGAAGTGGAAGAATGGGAAGGATATTCCCCACATGCCCATTCTTTGCACAATGATCTGAGGATTCAGCAGCTGTTCTGCACCCTAGGGCCCCTCTGTGTGTGTGTGTGTGTATGTATGTGTATGTTCGTGCCTGCACTTGTCTATGCTTAATGAGTATGCTATGTATAGTACACAGGGTTATCTGGATGGCATGTCGATGTAACATGCGCCTTCCGTGCTGTTTTTGTTTTGACATCTTGGATGATATGGAAACATCATCCCTACAGTTACCGTCAAAAATAATCCATTTGCACTGTGCTGCTTGAAAAAGTGCATGAAGGACTGGTTAAAGAAAGAAAAGGGAAAGATTTAGTGGAAAGAAAGATACTGTAACATGTTTTGTATTTTAACAGTTTCATTCTTATCACATTGTCTTTGTTTCCTGTTGTAAGGACATTTAAAGGAAGTTCACCCGAGTGAAAGTTCTTTATTTTCTCATCCTCATGTCGTTCCAAACCTGTATGCTGCTGTTTTTTCCAAGAAAAACAAAGGAGAAAGTTTGAAGCTCTTTCTGCTCAAGGACAGTTCACAGTGACCAGAGCTGTCAAGCTGTGAAAAGGTCAAAATAGCACCGTGAAAGTAAACCATATGAATTGTGTGCTATATTACAGATAGAATAGCTGTATGTGGAGAAAAAAAAAAGAAATAAAATGTAATCGTCTTCAAGTCTTTCAAAATGATTTAAAAATATTGCATCAGTGCACCATTGATGTCACTGATTTAAAAAAAAAAGTTAATTTATTTATTTTTTAATACTTCTTTTCAGCAAGGATGCAATATATTAGGGAAGTCCGTTTCTGCCACTGAATTTAAAAAAAAAAAAAAAAAAAAAAATTGTATCAGTCTTTTTTTTTTGAGTTTATATCACAATTCTGAGAAAAAAGTCAGAATTAGAAGTTTATATCTCGCAATTCTGAGAATTGCGAGATATAAACTTGCAATTGCAAGAAAAATACTCGGAAAAAAAATAAAAAAATATTCTGACTTTTTTCTCAAAATTGCGAGTTGTATCATGCAATTTAAAATTCAAAATTATACATTTATATCTCGCAATTTGGAATTTTTTACCACAGAATTGTGAGTTTAGATCACACAATTTTAAGAAAAAAATCAGAATTGCGAGAAACTCAATTGCAAATTTATATCACAATTGTGAGGAAAAAATCAAAATAAGTTTATATCTCGCATTTCTCACTTTTTTTCTTACAATTGTGAGTTTATGTCACGCAATTCTAAGAAAAAAGCCAGAACTGTGAGAAATTCAATTGTGAATTTATATCACACAACTCTGAGGAAAAAAGTAAGAATTACAAGTTCATATCTCACATTTCTTTTCTCGCAATTGCGAGTTTATATCACGCAAGAAAAATTTGTATCTTGCAATTCTGAGAAAAAAATTGTGAGATACAGTCGCAATAACCTTTTTATTCTTTATTCAGAAAATGGGCTTTCATAATATTGATCAAAAGTATCAATAAAGTCTTTTATATTCTTAAAAAAAGCTATTAAAAAAAAGTTTTTTTAAAACTTTGATTTATTCATCAGTTTTTTAAAATGTAACTCAGCTCTGTCATCACAAGAATAAATTACATTTTAAAATATATTCAAATAGAAAACTTATTTTATTTTAACAGTATTATTTTTACTGTATTTTTGATCAAATAACTGCAGCCTTTTTGAGTTTATAAAAACGTTAAAAAAAAAAAAACAAATACCTTGTTAAACTGAATCTGGCCAGATTTGTAAAATAATCATTCAGCCAGTTCATTGCTGTAGGTGTGTAATTTCATTAAAAAGTTGTGAATAAAAAAAATGTCTGATTTGTGACACGAACTCACAAAACCACATCAAGCAGAACTGATATCTATTATGTTTGTATGTTAATAATGACTTTTTTGGTTGGTTTCTCCTGCAAAGCTATCATATAGCTTCAGAAGACTTAGAATATAGCACGCAAGCGATATAGACCATTTTTAGGAAGTTTTTTTGGTCTCTTTTGGAGCTTGACAGTCCCATTCCCTATTCTCTTTCAATATGTTGAAAAGCCCATCCAGGGTATTCTTCAACAAAATCCCCTGTTGTTTTCCACGGAAGAAAGAAACAATATGAGGAAAAGGAAAAGAGTAGTCAAAGCTTCCATTTTGGCTGAACTATAACTTTAAAAACCAAATCTAAATTTCATTTGAAGTTGTTAGGATTGCACCCACAGCCATGAGAGATGATAACTCCAATATTTGCATTTGTTTTTTCAGTACGCATCAGCTTGGCTGTTGGCCGACAGGTCAATAGCCCAGTGTATTGCCAAGACAATCAAAGAGCAAATGAAAGAACAAAGGCAGGTCTGAGTTGGACTGACCGTTCTGCTCCACAGGTGCACTATCACACGGCCAATCACCATGACAACCATACAAATGAAAGGTGCTGCGTAGTGAAGAACAGAGTGCGAGAGAAACACAGGGGAGATTCCGTGACTGAGATGACATTGCTCCCATTTTTAACTGCATACTTGCTAAACTGGTTGTGGCTAATGTTAGACTGGGTTCTGATAGTGGCCTTTGCGCACCACTCCCTGGATGACAAGTTGTTTTTATCTTATTTATAGGGCCATTTGTGAGACACGCTGAAAAATCGATGACAGAAAGGCATTCCGTATTCTAAGAGAAATATGCATTATGTTAAAAAGCAAAAACATGCACAGAAATGTGGTAAATATAAGGGTGTGTGCCGCAAAATAAAAAGAATGGTTGCTCGACCCGCCAGCTGTTGACATGCGGATTATGAAGAGAATGCACGTTGTTCGTATAGTTCCTCTATAGACAGTGACGGTGCTGGGAAGAGCTGTTTATCGTTCTTTCCATTCAACACATTGCACGGCATTTAGCAGTGGAAGAACATATGAGATGAGAATAGGGTGTTTCTATGTCAGTGTGATTTCAGGAATAGCAAAGGAACTTGGAGGAATCTGTATTTCCTCATCACCTCGAGGAGGAAGTACACATAGGAAGAACTCTTTGTTTAATTGAGAACTTCATTTTACTGTTTAATTTTGAGGGAGTAGCAACACAAACACATGTAGGCAAGCTTGAAAATATTGTACTGTTGTAAAGTGTAAAAAATAAGAACCCAAAAATGAACATTGTCATCTTTTACTCACTGTCATGTTGGTTCAAACCTTTTCTTCTATACACAAAAAAGAGAATATATTGTAGTTTTCCATGCATTGAAAGTCAATGGGGACTGGTGGTGACAAGCTCCAAATTTGGAAAATAAGTAAATACATGCATAAATAAATAAGTCAACAAATATAGGGGTCAGTTAAGATTTATAAAATTGAAAGAACTTAATAGGAAATTAATTTAGTAAGAAAGCATTAAATTGTTTAAATATTATAGTGAAGACCTAATGTTAACAAAAGATAATAAATGGTGTATTTTAAGTATCATAACAGTTTTTAACATTGATAAAAATAAGAAATCAGAATATCAGAATGATTTGGAAAAATAAAAGAGTAATATATTATAGTATAATAATGTAATAATATACACTACCAGTCAAAAGTTTTGGAACAGTAAGATTTTTAATGTTTTTTTTTTTTTATGAATTTTCTTCTGCTCACCAAGCCTGCATTTATTTGATCCAAAATACAGCAATAGCAGTAATATTGTGAAATATTTTTACTATTTAAAATAACTGCTTTCTATTTGAATATATTTTAAAATGTAATTTATTCCTGTGATCAAAGCTACATTTTCAGCATCATTACTTCTGTCTTCAGTGTCACATGATTCTTCAAGAAATCATTCTAATATGCTGATTTGCTGTTCAAGAATTTTTATATTATTATTATCAGTGTTAAAACAGTTAAGCACATTTTTTCAGGATTCTTTGATGAACAGAAAGATCCAAAGTTCAGCATTTATCTGAAATAAAAAGGGGGAAGAAATTATAGAAATTATAGAAATTAATACTTTTATTAAGCAAAGATGCTTTAAATTGCTCCAAAGTGACGATAAAGACATTTATAATATTAGACAAGATTTCTGTTTCAGATAAATGCTGTTCTTCTGAACTTTCTATTCATCAAAGAAACCTGAAAAAATTCTACTCAGCTGTTTTTGACATTATAATAATAATAAATGATTTTTTCAGCAGCAAATCAGACTATTAGAATGATTTCTGAAGGATCATGTGACTGGAGTTATGATGCTAAAAATTCAGCTTTGAAAACACAATAACATTTTAAAATATATTTAAATAGAAAACAGTTATTTTAAATAGTAAAAACATTTCAAAGTCTGACTGTTTTTGCTGTACTTTGGATAAAATACACTGCCCTCCAAAAGTTTGGAAACACCCCTGACGAAGTGTGGTTTTGGACGATATCAGCATAAATCCTTATCATTTTTTGGTGCAAATACTTTGAAGCAACTTGACATTATCATTGAAGACCAGCAATAATAATTTTCATTTTAATTACATAATAATGGCAATATATACATGTCAAAGTCAGACATCCCCCTTTGCCAGCTTTTTTTTTTCAAAAAAAGATTTTTGGGTCAGCACACCTTAATAGCTTCAACAATTGATTGCCAATTAAGTTTAGAATACAATGAATTTAGGCTCAGATTATGCAGAGCTGCATTAGCTGCTAATGGTGGATATTTTGATTACGTTTTTTCTATGTGTAAACTGTTTATGTAATAAAATATGTTTTCGTAGTTTGTGTTAATTATCACAAATTAAAAAGGATTCATGCCAATATTGTCCAAAACCCCACTTTTCTAGGGCGTTTCCAAACTTTTGGAGGGCAGTGTAAATGCAAACTTGTTGAGATTCTTTAAAAAACATTAAAAATCTTACTGTTCAAAAACTTTTGACCGGTAGTGTATTTCACAAGACTGTACTTTTTATCAAATAAATGTAGTCTTGCTGAGCATAAGAGCTTTTCCCCCTAAAAGTTGCTTCATATTAGCAATAAATTCAGTACTACTCTTTAAGGTCACTAGAGTATCGACCAAGGCACTACTAAACTCATCAACAGAAATAATGAAATGTATTGTTAGATAACAAAAGAACAAGGAATTCACTACATGGGTATTTGTGTCACTTTGCGTAGCAAAACTTTCATTACACACCAGCATAACAAAAGTCTTGGAATGTAGCACATCATGAGTCATACAGTATAGACTACTTTTGTGTTACTTATATTCTGCCTAGCATTTCCTTTTCTGTTCTACAGAAAAAAGGTCATATGAGTTTGAAAACACATGAGGGTGAGTAAATGATGACAGAGCTTTTTGGGGGAGTGAAATATCCCTTTAATACGCTCAGCTCTCAAGATGTGTAAACACTTGTCAAGTAGAAGCGAGCTGTATTTGTGTATTAAAGCGTTTGTGTGTGTGAGTATTAATCATTTGGGATTAGCAGCCAGCTGTCATCAGCCTATGAAGTAATCCCAAAAAAACTTTAGTCCCATAGTCATTAGTGCCTGATCAGAGTACAGGTACATTGGACTCACCATCAAAACATGTCATAGCTGGATATCCCATTCTTTTAGATTTCCTTTTTAAGAAATTGTTTTTTTTCTTTAGCAACAAGCTGATCAAAAGTGACAGTTAAGATATATTTGTCACTATATTTTTGTATAAGTGACTTTAAACAGTCGTCTATGTGAGCATTTGTCTTAAGTTTAATTGTGTCTGAAAGTGGCTCGGTGTTCAGTCCTAAGTTTGAATGGATCTTAAACTCTCGTGCACGTGTGGAAGTGGGGATTGCCGTTGCTGTGGTGACCATATGGCTGAGGGTTTGTCTCCAGATGGTGCTAACAGAGGATGAGGTCAGACAGTCAAAACCATGCACACGTACCGTGTGTGTGTATGTCTGTGTGAGCGGTGAATCCAGACAGCCACACCCAAACAAAGCCGTAAGCACACTAGACGGGGTGGAAGTACATGGGACAGATGCAGAACTAGACAAACATCCTACATCTGAGATTCACATGAGATAATAACATTAGGCTTTTTTCACACTGGTGAGTGGAGCATAGTGCCCGTATTAACAGGACACAGTCCTCACACCACCCTCATAAACATAACAATGCTGCGTACAGTACATGTAGAGGTTCGAGTATGTTTTTTGTCCATAGAGTGCTGTACTTAGCATAAAAGGTTTTGAAAATGCACTGTAAGCATATGAAGCAGCTGTACAACAGTAAAAGAGTTAAAAATCAAAATGTAGGTTTTCGTTTGCACAAATGGAAAGGGACACTTCTCGGTCACTAGGCCGTGAAGGTAATAAGATCCAGACGGAGATCCACGTGAACACACCTGTGATGTGGCAGTGTCACCTGGCCTCCTCTAACAGCATCAGGTGTCTGCTCTTCTCTGTTCTCCAGCTGCCGCCCTATTTTATTCATCATGACAAGCATGTTCACCTGTGCTTTATATCTGCCTGCAGTCTTCAGAGAGACTGACAGAGACAACATTGTCCAGAATCCTGGCAAAGGGACAGCGCTGAAGTCCAGACCACAGTTATAGAGGTTTGGCAATGGGACTAGGGCTGTCAATTGAATATTTATTTAGTACAGTTGATACTAAATCAAGTTTGTACAACTCAAGCTCGAGCATATGTTAATCTTAATTAATATATGAATATACAAAATGCATGTTATTGTTTATTTAGTGCTGATATTTCACATAAAGATGTTTACATATAGTCCACAAGAGAAAATAATAGTTGAATTTATAAAAATGACTCCATTCAAAAGTTTTCATACACTTGATTCTTAATGCTGTGTTGTTACCAGAATGATCCACAGCTGTGTTTTTTTTTTTGTTTAGTTATAGTTGTTCATGAGTCCCTTGTTTGTTCTGAAAAGTTAAACCGTCTGCTGTTCTTTAGAAAAATCCTTCAGGTCCCACAAATTATTTGGTTTTTCAGCATTTCTGTGTATTTGAACCATTCCAACAATGACTGTATGATTGTGAGATCCATCTTTTTACACTGAGGACAACTGAGGGATTCATATGCAACTATTACAGAAGGTTCAAACGATGCTCCAGAAGGAAATAACATGCATTAAGAGCCGGGGGTGAAAACTTTTGAACAGAATGAAGATGTGTACATTTTTCCTATTTTGCCTAAATATCATATTTTGCTGCCCTTAAGAGGCTACATAAGACACTTACATGTTTCCCAGAAGACAAAATAAGTTAAATTCACCCTGATCTTCAAATTCAAAAGTTTTCACCCCCCGGCTCTTGATGCATGGTTTTTCCTTCTGGAGCATTTTTAATCTTATTATTTTCTTTTGTTGACTATATGTAAACATCTTTTATGTAAAACATCTTATTCAGGTCAGTGCTAAATAAACAAAAAAAAGCATTTTGTATGATCCCTCTTACTTTTGGTAACATAATTAACATTTTGCAGATTCTGAAAGGGATGTAAACTTTTGACCTCATCTGTAATATTTAGGATTTAATTAACTATTCAAATAATTGACATATTACTTTGATTAATAATTTAGCCGTAAATTGCATAAAAATACAAATTTGTGTTTCTATCCGCCTTTTTCTTCCTGTAAGAGTGTAAATTTTATGAGTCTGGCTTCTGGTCTCATCCATGTCCAGCTACTTTTAGCTGTACAAAACAGCATGTTTTGTTGTCTGATATGCAATATATGGTGTTATACCATATTATCTTAATTATGAACACACTGGTTCATAGTGCAAACAGTTTTACCTTTTTCTCCATGTTGTTATTCTCGATATTTCCCTATAGCGGATAATGGCTTGCGCATTGAAGAAAAAGTTGCACACATTGAACAAATTACATAAAATTTTGCTCATATTAGCTACATTGTCTCTCAATGCTGGGCCAGCATCGCATCAGCACCTTGTCAGACACACAGCGGCCATTCTCTGCTGGTGAGAGACACTGGCTCCACATTCAGCATGATATATGACTCCGCTAATAACCTACCAATGCGCTGTGTAGGGTCGCAGTCAATAAGCTGTCCATCCTTGCCATAACACTACATTATTAGGTGTTAACGCTGGGTAAATAAGCTCTCCTATACTAGCATAACACACTGCCCGGAGGTAGTATCAGTAAGTCAATAAGCTATCCTGTTCAACAATAATATACTTCACCAAGGAACCGGAGAGGAAATAATGATTCTGGTTTTGTTGAACAGCCTCTGTACCTCAGCGTTGTTTTCTTTATAAGGCATGAATGTACTGTTGACCTCCATACAGTATATTGTCATGAACTCTGAGTGCATATGGACTTAATATAGACACAAAACATAAAATATGCTTTAATACGTCCATATTTAAAGGGATAGTTCACTCAAAAATAAAAATTCTGTTATTAATTACTCACCCTCATGTTGTTCCAAAGCAACAAGACCTTCGTTCATTTGCATTGCTGTCTATACAGGGTCAAAAAGCTCTTGGATTTCATTAAAAATATCTTAATTTGTGTTTTGAAGATGAACGGTCTTACAGGTTTGGAACAATATGAGAGTAATCAATGACGGAATTTTCATTTTACCTATGGTACGTTTCTTTACTCGGACACCTGTGTGAACTTCAGGCATAATACTCGTCCGCAGACAGATGTTTCTGTGTGTGCTGTGTCTGAGGAAGTCTCTAAAGTCTCTCTGTATCTTTGTAATCCAGAGAGCAATGTTCACAAAGCTCTGCTCAGTCTGTGCCTGCAGGCCTCAGACACCTGGCAAGAGTTTTGATGTTTTTATTGTATTTTTCAGGTGAGTCAGTGAAAGCTTGTGAAAAACTTTCACTGCAGTCTGGTGTTTGGGGTTCTGGTTTATGTCTGCACCCTATGGTTTAGACGTGAAGTTTATTCGAAATAAGACAAATACTCTGTTTTTCTGGTGTTGCGTGAGAGAAAAGCTGGGGGAAATATCTTTTTCTCTTGTCTAAGCTGCACGTGGTTATTGGTAATACTAGCTGCTTTTTCTCTCAGACTAGTATAATGTGATAAATGGTTCAATAATGCTGTTATGCCCGTCCGACTCAGAGCTGAAAATGCATCACAATCTGAACCCAACTAAAACTATACATACTGTATCGCAGTAATGCGAGGTTGCTGTGGAATTAGGTTGGTGATAAGTAAGGATCATTTGATTATTTGTATTGTGGTTATATACTTTCAGGTTAGAAGGTAGTTTGAGAGGGTTACTAAGGGGAGGAAATGGATCGATATACATAAAAAATGACCAAGGGGGGCTGCTAAAATTAATCATTTAAGATTTTGGTTGTTCAGAAGTCAGCTAAAATCACAACTGTATTTATGCCATACAAGTCACAGTACAGTTGGACTAAGCATACACTACCAGTCAAAAGTTTTTGAACACCTTCTCACCAAGCCTGCATTTGTTTGATCCAAAGTACAGCAAAAGCAATAAAATGTTAAAATATTTTTACTATTTAAAATAACTGCTTTCTAAGTGTATATATTTTAAAATCGAATTTATTCCTGTGATCAAAGCTACAGTTTCACCATCATCACTTCAGTCTTCAGTGTCACATGATCCTTCAGAAATTATTTTAATATGCTGATTTGCTGTTCAAGAAACATTTTTACTAGGGCTTGCAAACGATTAATCGCAAACAAAATACAAGTTTGAGTTTGCCTAATATGTGTGTGTGTACTGTTTGTAATTGTTATGTATATATAAACAAGCACATTCATGTGTATATTTAAGAAATATTTACAAGTATATGTATTTATTGTAATTTTTATAGAATTTGTATTATATATAAATAAAAATATTTTGTACATAAATTTCTCTTAAATATATACATTAATTTGTGTATTAATATATACATAATAATTACACACAGCACACACACATATATTAGGCAAACTCAAACTTTTATTTTGTATGCGATTAATCGTTTGCCAGCTCTAATCTTTACTATTATTATGAATATTTAAAACAGTTGAGTACATTTTTTCAGGATGCAACGTTTATCTAAAATAAACAGCTTTTGTAACACACTATAAGAAAGAGATTCCGAGCGAGATTTAAACTGCTAGACAAGTTTGAGACTTTCAGTATCTTTTTGACTGACTCATTAAAAAGAATTGGTTCATAAGAGTCATTTTTTAGTGAATCAGACATCACAGCTCACAATGTGTTCATAACTAACCGCACAACCAAGGTGATGACAGATGCACACAAACCGCATATGAACACATAAGCTTGTACCGACTGTCTAGAACATAAACTGTCATAAATTCTTCTTTTTTTTACATTTATGAACATTTTAGTCACAGTCAAGTGCCTTGGACGTTTTGTCAGTGTGAATGTGTGGGAGAGAGATTGCTAAGGGGATGGTGTCTCTTAATCATCTTTGAAAGCTCAATGCATTAGCTTCTGATCTCTAAGCAATACATCACGTCATTTCACTAATTAGTAATGTTTATGAGATATACAACTCCCGGACCTCATGTACACGCACCACCCATGAAAATTAGCACTTGAGCTGTACGTCTTAACAAAATGTGTAGTTCGGGGGCAGGGTTGGGAGTTATCATGGTTTCCACCTCCACATAATAAATGGGAGGGTTGTTGGACCTGCTGTAGAGCCTCAGGCCAGCCCATTATGCCCATTTCTGACCAGCCTGTCTGCCAGGATCCCGCTCTGCCTCCCACTCACCCTCCCTGGGCATCCCGTCTCGCTCTCCAGCCCGTGAGCAGGTTTAATAACAGAGGCTGTCCTGATCTCTGTAGGGGTCCAGACACCAGACTAATGTAGTGAGACAGGGAGAAGGGCGCTGTGTGTTGCATACTATATAAGCTAGTCTTCAGTCTATACAAGCACATGCACACTTTTCAGTCACGTGCAAAGGACGATACCGTCTGCGCTCAGGATAAATATTTACACATTTATGCAGACTAATATAAGGTCACACAATCAGACAATGGTTTGAGGATCTCTATTGTTTTGCTCGACATATCTCTCCATATGAGCAAAGGGGTCAGAGTTCACCACCCATCACCCCGTCCACATGTACGCCCCTGGGGCCTGATGGTAATTAATTAGATGTGAGCTGGTAATCTGCTGTTTGTGGATCTTAAGACAAACCTGGGCCTGTAGTCAAATATACTAATTAATATAATCCCCATCATGTGATCATCTTTTGAGGTGCATGCTGGGCCTTTTCTTTCAGATTGCACAGATGGTTTGATGTTCTATTGAACCATAAATGTAATTTAAGATGTTGAACACCGTGAGATACGGATGATGTTCTACCAAGATTTTCATTGCTATTAAGCTAAAGTTTTTGCACAGTTATTGTTTTTTTTTTTACACAGTCTTATTACTTTTCTAAGCGATTAGATTTATGATTTTTGCCTGGCAGATGATAAAATGAGTAAAAGAACTGGAACTGGAAAGGACTTGAGGCATATTTTTGGACCAGAATATCATTAGCCAGGTTTCCAGCATCAGTGTTGTTATTGTTAACTCAAAACTACTAAACCAAAAAAAAAAAAAAAAATTAATAATAATAATTAGTTTAAATAAAGCTGAAATAAAATATAAGTATACACTACCAGTCAAAAGTTTTTTTTTTTTTTTTAAGAATTCTCTTCTGCTCACCAAGCCTGCATTTATTTGATCCAAAATACAGCAAAAACAGTACAATTTTGAAATATTTTTGCTATTTAAAATAACTGTTTTCTATTTGAATATATTTTAAAATGTAATTTATTCCTGTGATTTTAAAGCTGAATTTTTAGCATCATTACTCCAGTCATGTGATCCTTCAGAAATCATTCTAATATTCTGATTTGCTGCTCAAAAAAAAAAACATTATTATTATTATTATGTTGAAAACAGCAGAGTATATTTTTTTTCAGGTTTCTTTGATGAATAGAAAGTTCAGAAGAACAGCATTTATCTGAAATATAAATATTCTGTAACATTATAAATGTCTTTATCATCACTTTTGATTCATTTAAAGCATCCTTGCTAAATAAAAGTATTCATTTCTATAGTTTATAATGTTACAAAAGCTTTTCATTTCAGATAAATGTTGATCTTCGGATCTTTCTATTTATCAAGTAATCCTAAAAAATTTTACTCAACTCTTTTAAATATTAATAATACTACAAAATATTTCTTGAATGATTTCTGAAGGATCATGTGACACTGAAGACTGGAGTAATGATGCTGAAAATAAGCAGAAGAAAATTCTTTAAAAAAAAAACATAAAAAATAAAGTAAAAACTGAGCTAACTAAAATAAAATGTTACATTTGAAATACTAAAATTATTCAAACTTAAAAATAAATAAATAAAAAATGCAAAACTTATAAAAATGACAAATAATAAAATAAAATTAAGTAAAATAAAATGAAAACTGAAAATATGGAAAATAATCAGACTAAAAATGCATACTATACTAGTAACATTATCTACACATCTCTATGCATATTTTAGAATACTGCAAATAATAATAATAATATTACATTTCCAAAATGTACACAAGATGTATGCTGACTTAAGGTGGATAAATTCTTTTTTCTAAGAAGACTTGCATGTATTTTGTCTTTAAGCTATAATTCACAAATAATTGTTTTATGCATTTTATTTTTATTTGTGCCTAGTTCTGTCATGAAACTCTAGATCGCGCAGGCTGATGGGCCGTTAACGCAAACTGATGAAATTCATAACGTTGAACTACTTGGCACAAGCTGACTGGTTCATATTGCATACACAGCTAATAAGCTTGCTGCTTTACATTTAAATGGCTCGTTTGCATTCACTAAAGCAGTTCGCAGCTGTACTTTTAGAGTTTCTCTGAAACCCTCCACCTCCCCAGCTCCACCTGTATAGATCTGCTATGCTTTTTTTCTTTTACAAAAAGTTCTTTTACGAAAACTGTTTTCCAGGAAAGCAGTGATTTGCAATATTTTTAGCTCTTTTTAGCTTTTTGACTTGGGCCAGTAGAAAAACACCTAGCAACTGTGTGGAAACCTTAGTATAACCGCATACCAATGCACTGCCAACTACTCAGAACACCCCGAAATCTTCTGAAAATGAAAATGAAAATCTAGAATGTTTATTATTAAGCTATAGAACGAAATATGCGCACTGCAGAAACGCACGCAGTTTAATGTTAGTCAGCAGACTGAGGGGAAGGTGTTGATGACTTCCTGCTATTTCTACTCCCAGCAGGCTTCGTTCTCATAATCACAAAAAGACCTCTCCGCAAAGACCCACGCTCAAAACCCTTGCCGCAGTTTAAAAATAACCAAAAACATTCTCCCTGCTGACGCATGTTACCTCCCACCAGATTCCAGTCAGGAGGGCTCTGTGTTCTCCGTTACCTGCTCATCGGCTAACACGAGTCTTGTTTTTTTCCTTTTTCCTTTTTCCTTTTTCTAGTCAGACGTATCAGCTGTGATTGTTTGGATTTTCTGAACAGTGAATGTAATGTGTTGTGAGAGAGGCTTTGATTAATCTGCCTTTTAATCTGATTCCGTCTCGCGACCCTTGACCTATTGCAAGTGCCTCGGACAGATTTATTACAATCCTTGTTTGTTCATCCATCCATCCCTGCCTCTCGGTTTTTATTATGATCGGGTCTCTTCTGTGTTTTCCCAACCTCATTGTTCGATATAAACATTCAGCAATCAATGTCGTTTTGAATTCTTTCAGAGAACATTGACAATACTAAATCTAAAATTGATTTACGGGGATCAATTTTATAAATGAGGTCACAGTGATGTGATACTGGAAGGACAGATGGTGAATCACATAGAGAGGCGCTTTGTATCTCCTTGAATTCATTTTTAGTAACAGGGAACATATTTTATGCCAGTGATAAACCTGCACTGCAGTGTATACAGTAGATCATTCTAAATTTAGTGGACGAATTGTGGAGTTGTTAGGGCTTTTCTTTATGGGGCCAGTTGACAGGAGGAATTGGATGGAAGGAGATGAAAGAAGCACGTCTCGGTTTTGTTCACCTGAATATTCAGCACACCTTAAATGTTCTCTGGGAAACAAAAAAACAAAATGAGGTTCCATCTTTGTATTCAGTTTTAGTTTTTATTCTCAGGATTGGAATGCAGTGTATGTATTGATGGGTGTATGTATGTGTGTGTCTTATCTTAACAGGTTTCTTTATCTCTTTCTTTATATAACAAGTTTCTCTGTTTCTCTCCTCAGATGTAGAAGACATCGTGCCCTTCCCAACAGGCTCTCTTCAGAGAAGAAAAAAGGGCCTAGGTGGTCTGCATCAACCAAAGCAGAAGTCCAAATCAGCACTGCTCATCGGCCTTCCGCAGGATTTCCGGCAGATCTCTTCTATCATAGATGTGGACATCTTACCCGAGACGCATCTCCGTGTGCGTCTGCACAAGCACGGCACCAACAAACCCCTCGGCTTCTACATCCGCGACGGCGTCAGCGTGCGCATCACTCCCCAAGGGGTGGAAAAAGTTCCCGGCGTCTTCATCTCCCGCCTCGTAAAAGGCGGTTTAGCAGAGAGCACAGGATTGCTAGGAGTCAACGACGAGATCCTCGAGGTGAACGGTATCGATGTGGCAGGTAAATCACTGGACCAGGTCACTGACATGATGGTGGCTAACAGCCACAACCTCATCGTGACAGTGAAACCCGCCAATCAGCGCAACAACACGATGCACCGTGCGAGTAAAACGTCTGCCGGCAACAGTTCCGCTGGCTCGGGAGGCTCCGCCCTCTCTCATGACTCCGCCCCCAGCCCCGCCTCACAGAATGCCAGCCAATACAGTAACAGCAACAGTGTGGCTGAGGGCGACAGTGATGACGATACTGATCTCATCATTGAGAACGACAACCTGTCGACGTACATGCCACACCGTATGACTAATGGCAACGGCAGCCACGCTAACGCCCTGTCGTCAGGTGCATTTGCACACAGGCCCCTCCCACAAAGTGTTTCCTTGCCCAGTAGCAGCTCTTTAAGCTCCCTGACCACACCCACACATAACGGCAGCCCCACCAAGACAAGCAGTAGCCAAGAAAGCATGAGAGAGGATGGCAACTTCATTACGTTGTGAGCTACAGTAGGTTTCACACCACAGTATGCACATTTATAAGAAAATGAAGGAACTAGTATATTATCAACTGTCATTTTTCAGCCATTACTATCACAAACAACAATCTATTCACAATGAATGAGGACCCTCGGCCTAAAACACACGGGTTGCACAATCTAGCCCGTGTGTGAGGGCATGTGGCTGTCACTGTATGGAAGTGCCTTATGGCTCTCCACTCTTCTCGCCTTAGTTGTTTTTCTTCTTTTGGGACGAATCGACCATATTCATCTCTGTTGACTCCGAGGACAGTCGAACTGAAGTGTGCTAGCTACTACTAGGGTGCCTAATGTTATCAATTGCACCTCTGAGGATGCGAGAGACGAACAAATCGCTTCTGTGGAAATGATGCGTGTCTTGTTTTGGATTCATCTCACTTTTTATGATGATGGAAAAAGAGGAGGAGGAAAATATAAGAGTGTTAAACCGGATCTGATCAGTGTTGATTATGCTTGTTTGCTCATCTCACCTCATTCTGATGCTGATCGTAGTTTCTGATACTAAAAAAAGTCTACCAAAATGTGATTTTAAAGTGTTGTTATTTGCAATCAAGTCATCAAGTGTTTATTAATCACCTTTTTGATATCTCAGAAATGTGCAGTGTGATCATCGTTAAGGTCATTCCCAATATGACAACATTTTAACATGTTTTTTTACTTCTGTCACTCGATTGTTTGTTCAAAAGCCATTTTTAAGTAGAGCTGCATGGTTTTGGATTAATTGAGAATCACAGTTTTTTGTTTCAAATAGAGATCATGATTCTGCCACGATTCTGAACTAAGCAAAATAACATGTAATTTATTTTAAGCTGTGGCAAAAAATTAATTGCAGCAGTCTATTCAAAAAGGTTTTATTAATTTGAATGATATTTAAACAAAAAAAAAATGTTTGAATGAATGTGTGACTCGCTCATAAATACTTTACTTCCCTTACGAAAATTAACCATGGTTTTACTACAAATAAAACCAAAAAACCTATAGTTAAACCAATGGACTTGCTACACTAACCATAGTTTAACCATGGTATTTATAGTAAAACTATAGTTACACAAATGGCCAGAAACCCATGGTTAATACACTTTTACTATAATAAAACTATGGTTAATTTTCATTACTGAATGAATCAGCGTTTTTGAAAGAATCTCTTGAATGAATGATCCTAATGAATCCTTGTTTCATTACTGAATGAATCAGCCTTTTTAAATGAATCTCTTCGATGAACAATTCAGGGACTCACTCATAAATACTTCACTTGTTTCATTACTGAATGAATCAGCATTTTTGAAATCACTTGAATGGATGATTCAATGACTCACTCATAAATACTGAATGAATCAGTGTTTCTGAACAAATCTCTTGAATGAACGATACAATGATTCACTCGTAAACACTTGTTTCATGACTGATTGAATCAGCCTTTTAAATGAATCTATTGAATGAACGATTCAGTGACTCACTCATAAATACTTCACTTGTTTCATTACTGAATGAATCAGCATTTTTGAACAAATCTTTTGAATGAACTATACAATGATTCACTCATAAACACTTGTTTCATTACTGATCGAATCAGCCTTTTTAAATTAATCTACTGAATGAACGATTCAGTGACTCACTCGTTAATACTTCACTTGTATCATTATTGAATGCATCAGCAATTTTGAAAGAATCTCTTAAATGAATGATTCAATGAAAAATACATTTTTAACAGTCACTTGTCACCACCTAGTGGCAAAACAATGTAATCAACATTGTAATCAACAAATCTTATTAAAAGTGCCAATTTGAAGTGAAAATTACTTTCAACAGATGATTTCCTGCATTTTGATCGCTACAATAGAGATCAGTGTTTATATCATGTTTGAAAAGACTGCATGTGAAGCTGTTCCATACCCAAACATAGTAACTGTTCTCATAGTTTTTAAATGTTCAAGTATGATGTTATCTAAGGTTTACCAGACACAGACGAAACATTGTCATTTTGAAATAAGGCCGCGTGGGTGATTGAATCGAGATTGTGCAGCTCTACTCCCAAGTTAGCTTAATTTTCACATTCATATCTCTGATGTCAAAAAAGCTAATTTCCAAGGAAATGCAAACTTCTTTTGGGTTCCTCTTCTGTCTAATGTTACATTAAAAGTTTAATTCACCCAAAATTGAAAATTCTTGGAAGTGTACTCACTCTGGTGTCATTCCAAACCCGTTTGACTTTCTTCTGTGGAACACAAAAAAAGATATTTAGAAGATTTTCCATAACCCAGTAATTTGAACTTGGTTATCAGGAGAAAAAAATGTAAACTGGTTTTGAACAACATGAGGGGAGTAACCAAATTTAGATTTTTGGGTGAACTATGCTTTTGAGGTTTATAAAATGGTTTGAATTTTGCGTTTTATTGTTAAAAAGCTTTCTTGCACAGGTTCTTTTTTTTTTGAAGGATGCCAACCCGTTTTTCCCTCTTTGTTTTTAGTTTTTCTCCCCCTCTGGAAAAACAGGAATCTATATACTTAACTGGCACCAGTGCGGCGTATCTTCAGAAAGACTTGACCTCTTATTGACTCAGTTTGTCCATTCTCCTGTGTGCTCTGTTTTTCTGTAAAGAGAGTGCGAGAAACAAAAAGGAAATTCCTTTCATGTTTGGAAAGGCCAGAATTCTGCACATTGGGACCTTTTTCACACAGTCCACTCCTGATGGCCAAAGCTGTGAGGCTTTCTTAGCCATGATTAGTGTGTGCGCTCATATTTTTAAAGTATAACCTTACAGAAACGGCACTGAGGTGGACACTGTCAGTCTTGGAGTCAAATATTGGTTTCTCTAATGTCCAACAGACCCGAGCGCTGTTTTCAGGCAATGAGCTCCCAGGTGAACGCTTGTTTAGTCTCTGGAGATACCGGCCTCGGGACGTCCAGCCCTTCAAAGGCTGTCTATCAAACCGAGAAGTGCCCGTGATGGACAAAGAACGGTGAAATGCATCTCCTTTTATCATGAAAATGAAGATGTTACTAATACATTTGTTTTTTTGAATCATTCCGAATATTTTGAAGGAGATCTCAAGATTTCAGTTAGAAGCAGGTGCCAGTAAAAATAATCAGCCAGTGTTTCCATGTCATAACTGATGGGCGTGATTCATGAAGGTGTAGCCTCATCTGCTCAGCATTATCTGGTTTAACTCGATCAGCAAAACAAATGAGGTGTTACTTTGCCACAAAACTGATATTTATCAAGGTAGCCTTGGGTCTGAAAGAGAATGTAGTTTATTTGAACAGGTCTAGACGTAACATCTGCACAACTGACGCTCTGACTCATTGCCTCGGGTTTTCACAGCAACATTGTTACACGCAGACGGCGAGGGCAAGCGAAACCGGAGGGCGATTTGAAACGTATAGCAAGAGACATCTGGAGAAGTGAAGTGTCACTTTGTTTTGTTATCTGTATTTAATTTAATACGTTTTATTGACATACTCTAGATGGAGAGAGTAAGCGCTGAATTTTAAACAGAAAGTGATGGGATGTAGAACAGCACACAACTGGAGCACCAATAATATTGCATTATTATTTTTTTCTTGTGTATGTCAATGTATATGTATAAATAGAAATATGAAACGACAGACACTTTTGTACACTAGGAGCCCTTTTTATAAAAAAGAGCATTTTATATATGTGTAAAATATGGAAAGTATTTTTCTTATTCTTGTACTTTTGTATGTATATTAGAATTCTGGAGCGGAGGTTTCTATTTCTTTTGAGTATCACAAAAGTAAATCTCTAGATGCTTGTGTTTTTATTATAATCAGATGGGTCAAGGTGTACAATACTGTGAATGTTATAAGCTGATTATAAAATGTTCTATCAAGATAATAAAAGTATTTAAAATTTATTTAGATTGTGTTGTCTTCTTAAAACAATATTATTGACATTTTAACTTATTTAATATATTTTGTCACCATATGGTACTTTTAGTATTTGTGTATTTTTTAATGTTTGTAGTTCATATATTTAACCAAATGTTACCCTGGACCACAAAACCAGTCATAAGGGTCAATTTTTGGAAATTGAGTTTTATACATCATCTGAAAGCTAATAAATAAGCTTTCTATTGATGTATGGTTTGTTAGAATAGGACAATATTAGGTGAAAATCTTGAATCTGAGGGTGCAAAAAGTTCTTAGCAAAGCATATTACTAATCAAAAATTAAGATTTGATATATTTACGGTAGGAAATTTACTAAATATCTTCATGCAACATGATCTTTACTTAATATCCTAATGATTTTTGGCATAAAAGAAAAAATTATAATTTTGACCCATACAATGTATTGTTGGCTAATGCTACAAATATACCCATGCTACTGGTTTTGTGGTTCAGGGTCACAAATGATAAATGCATAGAATTTAATTTACCTGTGGTTTATCTTTCTTATAATTTCAGAGAAAATATGGGAAAACCTGGTTGTTTTTTATTTTAACAACATGTAGAAGCTGGATTATTGCATTACAGACAAAGGACACATTAGATTTGTGATAACTTATCTCAGATTGCAGGAAATCAATAGGATGTAATCGCTCTGACTAGAGCAGTTCTCAACCTTTGTGACTCCCTATACATAGGCTGTGATTTTTTCCCTCTCTTATACATCTACTAAAGCCATAACAGTTTTTTTTTGTAAAACAGAAATTAGGACTGTTAGTACAGTAAAATAATCATAATTAATTGCAAGATTCAACATAAATTTGCTCTGCAGAAGGACTCCATATGCACAACTAGATACTGCTGATATTTCATCTGACAGAGCTTAAAACTTGTTGCAAAAAAAAAACATAATTAATTAATTAACCCTTTTGTTTAGGCCTGCTGCTTGTAGAGTTCCTGATTACAAAGTAATCAGTCCTGAGTACAACATAATATGCAAATAGGCTACATATAATATTTAGTATGTTAATTGGTCAATTATTTAGATATTCAAAGTAATACTTGAATATATTAAGACATACTGTATTATGGCATCCAATGAGGTGACTGAGGCCCTCTAGTGGACCCCGGTCATCGGTTGAGGTGTGAAATTGAGGGAATTGGCGCTCTCTGCTGTCTAATGCTAGTAATGACGAGTCAAATCTGTTTCTATAGTTACCAAACGGTTCTCACGATTCTCACCTGCAAAATTTACACAACAGCTCATTTGTAAATTGATACAGCTGATGAATAGGCACAGAAACACAAAGGAAGTCCCATCAAATCAAGCAAAACGCTAAACGGCGGGATTTTTGGAAACACTGGCAGTTATTGATGATATAGGTAACCGATCCTTTCAGATGTGAAAACCTAAATGCTCTCAGTATTAACTTACATTCAGTTCAGTTATATTCTTAAGGCCATGTTTTTGTAAAATTTGAGGCTTTTTTTTAATGTAAATATAATATTACATGTAAAGGAGAAAATCTGCAACTTCCCGCTGACGCGTTTATGTAGAAAAAAGGACGGTCAGGCTTCCAGTAATAATAAAAATACAAAAATTAAGAAGTGTTTCTTTTAAAATTAAGTGTTTCTGTACTATACCTGATTTACTGACACTTCCAGTGACTTGTGTTGCAGTCTGTGTCTGTTGGTCCACAGTGAGCTTTATGAGGAGAAACTTGAGGTGACGAACTCTCCACATTAAAAGAGCTTAAATGTTACTGCTTTCAATTATTTAATGCTTAGTTATGACTTTAAGAAGATGGCAAACTGTTCTTATCGTTTCGTATTTATAAACACCAACACATATAATGTGATGCTTTCACAGAATGATAAGTGTCCATGTATTTCAACATCCAAACATCTCAAAATACGCGGCCCATCTTCAAGAATAGATCAAGAAAAAATCTGAAGGTGCAGGATCATCCAGGTACAGCCTCTGAGAAAGAATAATGATCTGCTGCATGTCACGGGCCATTCTCGCCACCATTAGGGTACATTTGCACTCATATTTCAACCGTAGAACTGGAAGGTCCAAAAGCAAAATCTAGTTTTCAACATTTTATTTCGTCATAAAGCCACCTTTGTGCATTAATTCTCTTATTTCTCCTATATACATGTGCATTACTTTCAATATACGTGACCCCGGACCAACACTATTATTTACATTTTAACTTATTTGTCACTATAGTCCTATAGTACTTTTAGTATTTGTGTATCTTCAATGTTTGTAGTTGGACCACAAAACCAGTCATAAATTTGTCTGAAATTGAGATTTATACATCTGAGAAGCAAAATTAATAAGCTTTCCACTGATGTATGGTTTGTTAGAATAGGATATTTGGCCAAGATACAATTATTTGAAAATTGGAATCTGAGGGTGCAAAAAAAATCAAAATATTGAGAAAATCGCCTTTAAAGTTCTTAGCAATGGATATTACTAATCAAAAATTAAGTTTTGATATATTTATGGTAGGAAATTGACAAAATATCTTTATGGAACATGATCTTACTTAATATCCTAATGATTTTTGGCATCTCAAACTCTCTAGTGCCACCAATAGGCCAAATTTACACCCATATTTCTGCTAATAGCCTTTAAACCGGAAGGTCTAGAAGCAAAAAATTTTTCCCTCTGATTCCTTGGCTCATGCGGAGTCAAATACATACCAAAATGTAAATATCTATGGGTCAAGATTTTTTTGCAATCTTGAATTTTATGAAAAATCTACTTTTTTGAACTCATTGCTGCAAGAAAGTTATTAACAGTTTATTTTGCAAAAACTTCATCAAATTTGTTAAGCTTTGGTATATCAAAAAGATGAACAATAACAAAATAATGCAAAACAGACACGGTTTGCTCATGGATGTGTATTTTAATAAAAATAATTCTGTCAAAATTAAATGAGTACAATATTTCTTTATCATGTTTCCAGTACATAGGTATGTCTCTTTTTTTTCTTTTTTTTTTATATTGTTTTTCTTTTTTATGTTGTTTTAAAGGTTTTTAAAGGTTCATGCTAAGTAGAGGGTAACTCATTTCACAATTGCTAAAAGAAAACTCAAATAAAATTAAAATCATAATAGAAGTTAAATTGTGCACAGCTTGCTGTACTCCATTCCATTCGTCCTGCTCCATTGTCTTTTGAGGCAGGAACATCACCACATGACTAAGATCTCGACAAAGATTTTGGCTACTGTCTTCCCTTCCATATATGTACGTAGGTCCCTATTTAAAGCCAATAAGTTGTTCTATAATGGATTATTTTAAAATGACAATATTAATTATAGGTGGTTAGATTACGATGAGTTCCAAAACATATTTGGCATTAAAAAAGATAGAAGTAGAAGTACAAGCACTTCTATATGAACTGCCATTTTGTAACTCAAACATAAGGGAAAAGGTTACACAAGATGTCCCCATGCAACAACATACCACCATTTAACAACCAAATTGACCAATTTAGCAGAGTAAAATGGTAAAACAAGATTGTTGGGGACCAGGATGTGTAAAATTCCCACCCCACACAATTAGGACTAACACATAAACACTGGTAAAAACAAATGGTGGGGCTCCAAACAGTGTAATCTGTGATTTTACTCTCCCTATATTGATTATGCAACTCCAAAGTTGGGAAGGCCAAGTTTATTTTAGCTATCGAGGAGCTCTGACTTCTGCCAGATGGTTGGCAGGTCAACCTGCACTACACATACCTTCTGTTAAAACGCCTGTCATGATACAACAAGCTAAACAGCACTGTCCTAAGAGTAAATGAGGTATAACTGAACAAAAGCGGGTGTAGATACGGGAATGTAACAATCTCATGATGGCCAGCAGCAAAAAATGTGGGAAATAAAATCGGCTAAGCTACATTCAACACCACGGCGGCGTGCTGGCAAGTAAAATGCTGGGTTGACAGGGGATCGCGTTATAGTTTTTCCTTCATGGATGATCAGATTAAAAGAACGCAAAAAAAGAAAGTTAAGTGCCTGAGCCAGTTAACATCACATTTACAAAGGCCAAGGAAAAGATTGGGACATCGGGGAGGGAAAAACCAAAACAATTGCACTGAGGTCTAGGTGAAGTTCTGGAGCAACAAAGATGATTGCAATTTAAGGAGATGTTCTAATGCTAAATAAATACATTTTTTGTTTCTGTTCATTTGCAGGAACGCTGGGTCAGTCAATTGTCTTGCACGCTGCATGTCCCTCCATTACTGAACAGGAGAGGTAGACAGATACAGTAATGCATCATGTGCATTAATTGAAGTACAGTGCATCCAATGGAAAGTAACTAGAACAACAGTACTTAACAGCCAATGAAACAACCAATAACAGAAACGGTTGAAACGGTGTCAGTTTGTAGTTGTTAATCTAACAGGAGAACTATCAACACGTTGACACTATTCACACGGGTATAAAACGTACAGACTTCGTATACGAAGTTAGTCTGCAAGCTTCAGTGGAGCTTCTCAGTAATCAAACTACTGACCTTGATATTTTTTCGTCAAAAATGTTGTGTTTTTATTTGGTACAGCCACAAAAATCAGAAAACCACTTGTTAGCTTCGAACTTAAAACTTAAAAAAAAAAAAGTGAAGGTTGACGTTTGCATGATACCCACTGCTATAAAGATGGTAAAATATCGCTAAAATAGATTCATTTCTGGGCATGGTTGAAAATATATTTAATCTACATTGGACCCGAAGGCAAGTTTGCGTCGTCACTGTGTGATTGTGTCTAATAAAACTCGTGCTGGTGCCTGAGATACTAAAGTAGCTTAAAAGACGCTAGGAGGCATGCATTATCTCACCCTCACTTTACGGTCACGCTTAATTCACGTACGCGCAATATCAACGTCCATCTAATTTCTAAAGGGGCTGTTAAGGTTGACCAAATTAAAAGAAAAACGTATAGAATTTGTTGTACGTAGAAAAGGACCTGCTTTAAAACCCACTTGTAAAGCGATACCTGTGTCCGCAAATTCCCCGCTCTGACGACAAAAGAACGTTCGTCTAAATACCTGAGCTCTGACTGAGAAAAACCAGAGTGCGTAGCTCAAATTTTCAGTAGGAACTTACCATTATGTGTATTTTTGATATGGTATGCTTGAAATACTATGCACTGAACTCACCCATGAAAAAAACAAAAGTAGTTTGGGAAGTTGATTTGTTTTCAAGATGAGCACAACAAACGGACAAAATATAAACTAAAATAAAAATGACTAGATAAACAGAATAATTAATTATCTTTAAATAGTGTCACACAATTTGTATTTGATAATACTAAATTAAAAAGAAGCCTCTCTCTTCTTATGTTTCTATTCATTCTGCTCGGCTGCTTCTGGCAAACGGCAAGCGACACACCAATTCAAACGCGTGTTCTCCTCATGGCAACCAACTGGAAAGTCCTCCTCGTAGCTGTCCTGAACACTGCCTGAGGGAAACACAAATGGGTTATGTTTTTAACATGGACAAGAGAAATACTGGAATATTTTAGGAAATCTAAAAAATTTTTACATTAAACTAGCAGCGGAAAAAGAGGCCAAGTAAAAACTAAATTGATTTTGCAAAAGAACGAACACTAAACAAGACCTGAATAACTAAGTGCAGTAAACTGTAAAACTATTTGAGCTACAAACCAGTGTGTTTGTGATTATGATAATTAAAATAATATGATAATATCACCGTTTGCAATATAAAATAACTACTTTTTTTTTTACAGTCAAAATAACTGGAAGCCTCACACATTCTAGTTGGCCATACCTGCTCTTATCTTAAAAATAATGTGGATAAGGAATGAAAAACTGATATGATACTGAATTCAAATAAAACTACAAGTGGGGGGGGGGGGAAGCTAAGTAGAGTAAAAAATAAAAAGCTGATTTTGACAAACACTAGAAGTACAAACACTAAACTGGACATAAATGAGCAATGAAAAATAAACAAAAATGCAATAAAATTACAGAGAACGTAACTTTTGTCTCTGATAAAACAACATGACCTAAACTAAAACAAACTAAACTAATAACCTAAACTAACTTTTACAATCAAATTCCTGTACAAAAATAAAAATATTAGGGATGCACTGAAATGAAAATTCTGGGTCGAAACTGAAACCGAAAATGCTGGATATTTGTGGCCCGAAAACCGAAATCAAAAATGCTTTGTAATAATTATTTATTATTTTATTGAATAATCTAAATTAATGAATCGGTAATTTTAATGATACTGAATTTAAAAAACACAAGCCAATAAAATAACCACTTTTTACTGAACATAACACAATAAAATTGGACAGAAAATATTAATATTAAATATCAATACAGTTTGCACCCCACTTTCAGAATCATTAAAAATGTTATTTTACCAAAATAAGAGGGATCATACAAAATGCATGTTATTGTTTATTTAGTATTGACCTAAATAAGATTTTTCACATAAAAGATGTTTACATATAGTCCACAAGAGAAAATAATTAAATAGTTGAATTTATAAAAAATGAGCTGGTTCAAAAGTTTACATCCCCTTAATTCTTAATACTATGTTCTTACCTGAATGTTCCACAGCTTTGTTTTTTTGTTTAGTGATAGTTGTTCATGAGTCCTGAACAGTTAAACTGCCTGCTGTTCTTCAGAAAAATCCTACAGGTTACAGAAGGTTCAAACACTCACTGATGCTCCTGAAGGAAACATGTTGTATTAAGAGCCGGGGGTGAAAACTTTTGAACAGAATATAGATGTGTACATTTTTCTTATTTTGCCTAAATATCATATTTTTCATTTAGTACTGCCCTTCAGAGGCTACAGAAAATAGTTACATGTTTTCCAGAAGACAAAAGTTAAATTTACCCTGATCTTCAAATTCAAAGTTTTCACGCCCCGGCTATTAATGCATCGTGTTTCCTTCTGGAGCATCAGTGAGTGTTTGAACCTTCTGTAATAGTTGCATATGAGTCCCTCAGTTGTCCTCAGTGTGAAAAGATGAATCTCAAAATCATACAGTCATTGTTGGACAGAGTTCAAATACACAAAAATGCTGAAAAACCAGAAAGGGGACCAGAAGGATTTTTCTGAAGAACAGCAGGCAGTTTAACTGTTCAGGACAAACAAGGGACTCCTGAACAACTATCACTAAACAAAAAACACAGCTGTGGATCATTCAAGTAAGAACACAGTATTAAGAATCAAGGGGATGTACACTTTTGAACCAGCTCATTTTTATAAATTCAAAACTGCGTGCTGAAGACTGCTGAGCATATGCATAAAAATAGTTTTATTTTTCAAAACTATAATTACCTTGCTGCTCTCACCTGGACTGGTGCTAGTGCAAAAAGTTGTCGACTCTGGCGAAGGAGCAGGAACCAGAGCGAACCCTGGCCATCAGCTGCACACACTCGGTGGCCTGACCCAAAGCCAGCATGAGTGGAGGCTGTTTGGGCAGATTCTGAGACTCTAAATGAGGGAAAAGATCACAGACGTGAGACCATTATGTAGGAACGATCATAACAACTTGTGGCCATGTTACCAGACCATTACATGCTCATGTAATAATGGTCTCACATTACTGTGGCCTACATAAGCGATCATGTTCACACAATGTCTTAGTGTGTGATCTCAGCCAGCCAAGCAGCCTTACCCAGAATAGCACTGTTGAGAGCGGAGCAGATCGCCTCTCTTTGCATGGGGTCCAACTGCTGGCCCACGGGGCAGTTCCAGGGGTCTGAGTACGCCAGCAGACTGAATGCATCCTGAACACACAAACAAACACATTGGCGAGTGGGTACAAAGGATGCAAGTGTACCGCTACCCACAGGGCTAATCAACTTTCCACTTCAACGGTG
Organism: Labeo calbasu; assembly: GCA_019740295.1. Classification (NCBI taxonomy): domain Eukaryota; kingdom Metazoa; phylum Chordata; class Actinopteri; order Cypriniformes; family Cyprinidae; genus Labeo; species Labeo calbasu. The sequence continues at coordinate 29,810 of JAHKKF010533063.1, forward strand.
TATTTACATCAGCAACAAACAAGAGGCAGAGGAGTTGAACAGATTAGTTTATATTCTCGGAATACAATTGCAAGTCTAAATAGACCACTTCACCAATATTTAATATAAAACACAACAATCAAACTGATGTGTTATGATTGCACAATATCACCATAACACCCTCCCTCTGATTTCCCTCTATCCCTCCTACCTGCAGCATCTTTTTGTGAGTGGCGTTCTTGCCGTATTGGCGGCAGAGCTGCTCGCTGAGGGCCTGAAGCTCTCTGCCGAACTGGATCATTCTCTCCGTGGCCGCCTGGTTTCCTCCACACAGCTGTCTTGAGCCGCAGCTGTCATCTAGAAAAGCAGATAAATTGCAATGAAACCACAAAAGCAGACATGTTTGCAACACTAACTGCATAGCGGACATATCTATTGTGGTTAAAAAATTGCTTCAATATGGTACTGCTGGGAAATCTCACCAAAATTGCTTTATTAATCTGAGGCCATGTTTAATTAGCGAGCGGAACTACTGGGAATGCAAATATTGCAGAATAGAATACAATAGAATAGAATAATGTTTTAATGTTTTTGAAAGAAGTCTATTAAGTTCACCAACGCTGCATTCGTTTTATCAGAAATACAGTAATAACAGCAACATTGTAAAATATATTTTTACAATTTATAATAACCGTTTTCTATTTGAATATATTTTCAAATGTAATTTATTAACGTAAAGGCTATTACTTCAGTGTCACATGATCCTTTATTTTCATGGAATTTTTAGTAGTTTAAAATAACAGCATTTATTTTTAATAGAAATCTTTTTTAACATCATAAATGTCAATTCAATGCATCCTTGCTGAATTAAAATAATAAAAAAAATTAACTAATTCCTGATCCATTAATTTGCAACAACAAAAAATAAAATAAATAAAATAAAATAAAATAAAAATATAATATAATATAGGGCTGTCAAACGATTCATCGCAATTACTCACATCTAAAATAAATGTTTGTGTTTAAAAGAACAGCCTTTAGTTGTAATAGAAATATTTTGTAACATTATAAATGTCAATTTAATGCATCCTTGCTTAATTAAAATATTAATTTATTTTTAAAAATTACTGACCCGTAATTTTTAACATAATATAATATAATATAGGGCTGTCAAACGATTAATCGCAATTACTTGCAACCAAAATAAATGTTTGTGTTTAGAAGAACAGCTTTTATTTGTAATAGAAATATTTTGTAACATTATAAATGTCAATTTAATGCATCCTTGCTTAATTAAACTATTAATTTATTTTAAAAAATTACTGACCCATAATTTAACTAAATATAATATAATATAACATAATATATAGTTTGTGTTTACATAATATATGTGTGTGTACTCTGTTTATTTATTTTTGTATATATAAATACACACACATACATGTATATATTTTAGAAAAGCTTATATATCATTTATATCTAAATAATAAATACATACAGTATACACACATATATTATGTAAACATAGACTTTTATTTTGGATGCGATTAATTGCAGTTAATCGTTTGACAGACCTATTAATATAATAAAAATAAAAGAACATCCAATTTAACCATTTTCTCAAATCTAAGCAAATAAATCATGTGCCTGAAAATATTACAAGAAAAGAAATAAAATAAAATAAAATAAAACTGAGCATTGGTTGCTATAAAAAAACTACACACTCTACAAAAACTTTGCAACTACAAATACACTCCCTCTTTGTAACCTTGGAGAAAAACATTTAATGGGCTGAATTATAGAGAAGCTCAATTTAGCAGCTCTCAAGGGGGAGAAGGACAGAGAAAGCAGAGAAAGAACTAGTCACTTCAGAGTGAAGAATGAACTAGGGATACAGAGAAAATTAAAAACAAAAAAAAAACGTTCTCACAGCCTGTTGAGTGTGACATTGAAAGTCCTGCATATACGGTATGTGAGTTTGTCCTGTACCTGCTACTCCATTGCCAACACTGTTGTCATCCGCCTGCAAGATTTCCTGGTGTTTGTATGTGCCATTCATAATGCGAGTTGAGCTTTCTGTCACGCCATTGCTGTAATGTTCTGCCTCAATTTCCATCTCACTATCACTGTCAACACACAAAAACACACTGTCAACAGCAGAGCGGGTCTCTCGAGAAAGTCAGTACACAACATTTGAAAACAAGTTCAATTTTATATGCTTGGCCTTGCTTGCATTCAACCGCACATTCCGTTTTTCTCTCTGGTTCAAAATCTGGTACTAACCCAAGCAGCAACAACACAGACCTAGTCTCCTGGTTGCTGGTGGCACTGTGGGGCTGGGACTTGGTGGAGTCGGTAGAGTTGGACTCTGAATAGTTGACGGAGGAAGGAGAGGAGGATGGAGAGGAGGAGGCGGAGCTTACGCCTGTGTACTTGTTGTGGCTCTTATTTTTGTTAGTAGGGGTGACCCCGTTACTGCATGTGGGACTGTCTGCTCCTGAGTCATGAGAGAAAGAAACAATAAGAGCTATTTTGAGAAACAGCATAAATGAAAGTGCATGACTTCAATTGTAAATTACATAATCCACCCAACTGCAGTACAGGTGAAACAAGTGATTCAAGAAACCATCTGTTCCACACCTTTATGAATGTGTCCTCTTGAAGACGTTACTCATGATCAGACCCACACGGAATCTAAGCCCACAGAATTCTGCATATGAACATCTGTTCTTCACTAAAGTTTATATATACTTCAAGCCTTGCATCTTGGTTTAATAAATATTTGGGCTAATTTGATTAAAGTCCCCATGAAATCAAAATGGAATTTTTTAGGCTTTTAGTATGAATGTCTTAAGGTTATCTATAAGCTAGTGTGTTTCAAAACGGTGACAAAATTTGTTCCGCCAAATATGGTTTAATGATTTTGATGACATCACCCTGCACTTCAGCTTCTCATTAAACTTTCTGTCCAATCAAATTCTCTCTAGAATCCGAAGCGTCCCGCCCCCTTCACTAGAAATAGACGCTGAAGCTGTGGCTGAAATCAGTCACTTGTTCACAGAATTAGTATTTTCTGTACAGTGAATGGCAAACAGTGCACTATTTAGGGGATAGAGAATGATTTAGACAGTGTAAATATGCTTTACGTTGAAGCGAATGAAGTCACAGGCGGATCATATGCGCGAGTCAGCGCAGACCGTATCGAACCCATTTCAATTCTACACCGAATGCTACATTTTATAGCGGTATGAATGAGATTGTGGCTGTCATACGCTGGCAAACGCGGCTTTGTCAAGCTCCAGGGTTGCCAGGTTTTCACAACAAAACCTGCCCAATTGCTACTCAAAACTAGCTGAAAACTAGCCCAATGGTGTATCGCATGTATCGTGTTCTAGGGGGTAAAATACACATTTTTTTGTCTAGGTTTCCCTGGTAAATTAGCATTTCAGGGGCTAAATATGACATTACTGAGAGAAGCTTATATACGAGTCAACCCACTGACATGAAAAACAACCTGTGGCAACAGTGTTAAAGTAGCCCAGTTCCTCTGAAAAAACACTGCTGAGTTTAGCGGCTCTGGTCCAAGTTGTGAAATAATCAAAACGCTATTGGCAATTTTAAGAAGGGGTGAGGCTGTTTGATATATGTGACCCTGGACCACAAAACCAGTCATAAGGGTCAGTTTTTTGAAATTGAGATTTATACAGCATCTTTAAGCTGAATAGACATGTTTGTTATGATAGGACAATATTTGGCCAAGATACAACTATTTGAAAATCTGGAATCTGAGGGTGCAAAAAAAACAATAAAAAAATCAAAATAATGAGAAAATCGCCTTTAAAAGTTGTCAAAGTGAAGTTCTTAGCAATGCATATTTAGATATTTATGGTAGGACATTTACAAAATATCTTCATGGAACATGATCTTTACTTAATATCCTAATGATTTTTGGCATAAAAGAAAAAATTATCATTTCAACCCATAAAATGTATTTCTGGCTATTGCTACATATATACCCGTGCTACTTGAGACTGATTTTGTGGTCCAGGGTCACATATATCACCGTCTTCATGTTTCAGTTAAAATTACTTCAACACATGGAATAACACTTTGTGTTCCAAAGCACTTCAGTGGACCTTTAATGCCTTCAGCTACCAATTATGACTCGATAGCTCAACTAAGAAATGAATTAATAAATATTTGTAATTTTAAAATGTATACAGTGTAACTGTAAGTAAACATCATGATGGTATTTGCTGAACTGAACTGCTTCTAATTGCATAGATTTCTCCCCTACAATTTTTGGAAAAAGAAGAAGTGTTGAACAGTGGACCTGTTCAAGACAATTTTAAAGAAACACTGTAGACATGGGTGAGCACGAAAATCATCAATAAATATCAAGTTCATGTGTCACCTCAAAATAAATGAAATAAAACTAATAATAATATTTTGCCAAAACAAACAAAAAAAAAAATTGGACTGTAACATTACTTTCTTATAAATATAATGCAAAAAATTCTGAAAAATATAATAGGGCTATCAAACTATTAATCGTGATTAACTGCATACAAAATAAAAGTTTTTATTTTTTATGAGTTTGCCTAAATTAATGTATATACTTAATAGAAATATGTTATTTTTGTACAGAATATTTTTATTTATATATAATATAAATTATATAAAAATTATAATAAATACATATACATCGTAATTTTTCTTAAATATATACATGAATGTGTTTGTATTTATATATACATAATACACAAAACACACACATATATTAGGCAAACTCAAACTTTTATTTTGTATGCATTTAATTGTGAATAATCGTTTGACAGCCCTAATAATAAATATTAATAAACATTATTTTAGATCTATAATTAAGAAAATTTGTAAAGTTCAACTGGAAATACACAGCATGGGGTTTGTTGCGCTGAATTTAATATGATGATTTTAATAACAAAAAGACTGACTGCTGTAGTAATGTAATAAATAGATGTTCTTATTAATGGTAATTTATTCATGAGAATGAATATTTTTTGAGAATTATGGTAATGAGAATTTAGGAGAGAAATTGCATCAGTCATGCAAATAATGTTAATTTTTTTTTTTTCCTTATGCAAAATACTATTTCGTTTCGTTTTGTTTTTACTTTAAATTCTGTGATGAAACAAGGATTTCATTCAACCAAATACATTAAATCACAAAGTGCTTAAAGGGACAGTTTGCCCACAAATGAAAATTCTGTCATTAATTACTCACCCTCTTGTTGTTTCAAACCCGTAAGACCTTTGTTCGTCTCTGGAACACAAATTATGGTATTTTTGCTGAAATCTTTCATCAAACTGTACTCAATTTTACTTGTGAACGTGCATCAAAGACTGACATGGAAGAGAAGACTAAAAGTTATAAATAGAATAGAATAAAGTTGTTATTCTTTGCACACAGAAAGTATTTTTCCAGCTTCATAACATTAAGGTTGAACCACTGATGTCACATGGACTATTTTAATCATGTCCTTACTACCTTTCTGGGCCTTGAACAAGTCAGTGGCATTGCTGTTCAAGCAGGGTTAGAAAGCTCTCGGATTTAATCAAAAATATTTTAACTTATGTTCTGAAGAAGAACGGAGGTCTTACAGGTTTGGAACGACATGAGGGTGAGTAATTAATAAGAAAATTAGAATTTTGGGGTAAACCTGCCTTTTTTAAGTCACACTAGTGTAAAGAATGTCTGTTACCTGTGTTGTGCAAGTGAGCGTTGGTGGCTCCGTGCCGCGGGCTCAAGTTGGGGGAGCCAGGATAGCTGTCCTGTGATTTAGGAGAGCGGACACTAAAGCACCGTACCTCACTATCTGTACCATTCACCATCTCCACAAACTGCCGACACCTAAGGGAGAGCAGCAAAAATCAGTTTTGTACCAGTAAGAACTCATATACAAAAATACACACTCGCTTCAGACCTGCCAATCAATTCAAATGTCTGTCAACCAGGTTTCTGTTATCCATTATGCCTACTGACTGACACTGTCGGCTCAGCAATCCATTAAACTGTCTGCTTGTCATTCAACTCTTATCCGTCAGAGAGAGAGAGAAGAGTCAGCTCTCACTGCTTCCTTCCCACACATCCTGGCACTATTCCCACAGCAGCATCTGACATCTGATGACATCCAGCAGTGCAATTAAATAATAACACGCGTGTACCTCCATGTAAGGCTTAATATATATTAAAAAAACAAATCTGTTTCATCTTTACCAAACGTAATAACAATTGCAGTCTCCTGGTTGAAGTTTAACATTACACAGAGGCAGCGAAAGTCGTAAAGAAATTATGTTTTTTGAGGAAAACATTTCAGCATTTTTCTCCATATAATGGACTGATATGGTGCCCTGAGTTTGAACTTTCAAAATGCAGTTTAAAACGATCCCAAATGTGGTTATAAATGATCTCAGCCGAGAAAGAAGGGTCTTATCTAGCGTAACGATCGATTATTTTCATAAAAATAATACAATTTATATACTTTTTAATGTGAAACGCTCGTCTTGTCTTACTGGACTGTTTTTTTACGGTTCATGACAGTTAGGGTATGTCGAAAAACTCCCATCTCATGTTCTCCCTCAACTTCAAAATTGTCCTATATCGCTGTTTTACCTTTTTTGTTACGGGTGTCTGATCTTCTTTGCATGTTCACTTTGCAAAAACTGGGTCGGAACTTCTGCAGCAACATAGGATGATTTTGAAATGATTTTTGAAGTTGAGGGAGAAAATTCGATTGCAGTTTTTCGACATTCGAGTTCAGGGAGAGAAAGGCAAGACGAGTGTTTGAGATTAAAAAGTATTTAAATTGTATTTTTTAATGAAAATAACCAATCGTTTCGCTAGATAAGACCCTTCTTCCTCGCCCGAGATCATTTACAACTGCATTTGGGATCATTTGAAGTCACATTTAAACTGCATTTTGAAAGTTCAAAATCGGGGCACCATATCAGTCCATTATATGAAGAAAATGCTGAAATGTTTTCCTCAAAAAATAATTTCTCTATCACTGAAGAAAGAAAGACAAGAACATCTTGGATGACAAAGGGGCGAGTACATTATATGTGAATCTTTGTTTTGGAAGTAGACTACTTTAACTTCGGCTATTGTTTGAAACCACTTATTTTAGTAGGTGGATCTTCTAATTGCATGCAATTTAAGTCATTGCTCCCCCCAAAACCTCTAAACGAGATAAACATTTGGAAGTATGGCCTGCATATTATAAAAAACATCTACAATTCAACAGAGTAGCTGACATATGTAAGCATTGCAAAAAAATATATAATAATAAAGATAGTTCAAAGGCAGCTAATTTTCCACCTTATGCAACAGTATGACTAATCATATCAGAGGAGCTCAGACCAAACCCACCATGACCCTCTTTTCACCCTGCGTGTGTTTAGCCATAAAAACACGTAACAAAAATAGAGCCTTATTCGTCAGAATGACCATAGGGCACTTTAGAAACCTTCATTTTGTATAACAGAGTTAAAGATTGCCCTAATCTCATACTACATGTTTTCTGAGTAGGCCTTCTCTATGAAACTCCAGAGAGCTGTGGATTTTCAAACACAACTGAGCTCTACTGATCCCCAGAGAAGAGAACACTTTTATTTTTCCACCTTGTTTCTGGATTTAAACAATTCCTTTTGATCTATTCCAAACTAAAAGACACACAGAGCCTGCTAGACATACTCACTTCAACATGAAGAGTAAATTGGGGTTGTGTTCTAGGAGTCCGGGGTACAACTGCTGTGTCGCGTCAATGGCTTCTCCAACACGTCCTGCCAATACCAATTTCTGTATTCCTGTAAGCACAAAAAAGAAACCGCTAGCGTGTTTTGCACTTTTTAAAGTGGTCACATCATACATTTTTTATCACTCAATAGCTCTCCCTAGGGTCTACTTACAATGTTAGTAAAGTGTTTCGAGCATTCATAATTTAGTTTTATGATCATTTTCCTTGTCTCTGACCCTTTTAAACAGGTGTTTTATTACTCTTGTGCTTTTAAAACTTCTATGTTATTTCCCCCTCTCACAGGTGAAATGATAAATGGTGTTTCCATGCAAACTAGGGGTTGGTTGTCAAAGGGATTGCTGCCAATATAATTTTTAAATACTCCATTTATCTTTAACAGCCTCTTTGAAAAACTTGAATCACATTGTGACAGGTTCGCATAATAACATGAAATACGTAGCTCTGACAGTTAAAGGCTTAGCTCAAACAAAAATGAAAATTCTGTCATTAATTACTCACCGCCAAGTCGTTCCAAACCCTTAAGACCTTTGTTTGTTTTCGGAACACAAACGAAGCTACTTTTGATGAAATTCAAGAGGTTTCTGACCCTGCATAGACAGCAATGCAACTACTAAGTTCAAGGCCCAGAAAAGTAGTAAGGACATCATTAAAATAGTCTGTGTCATCAGTGATTCACAAAAAGAATTCTTGCAGCTTCATAAAATTATAGTTGAACCACTGATGTAACATGGACTTAATGATGTCCTTACTCCATTTCTGGGCCTTAAACATGTCAGTTGCATTGCCGCCTTAGGGCTCTACAGTGTGACCATTTCAGTCACATTTGCAACCATTGCGTGCGACTATGAAAACATTTAGGAGCGCCAGTACGACTAACTCGATCAGCATATTTGTGTTAACGCTGAGGGGAGCTTCAAAGGTTTCTACATGTTTTTGCAAAGTTGAGTAATGCATCACAGACATATCTCACGAATCCTTTCATAAACAAAGTGTAGAGAGAGTGTAAATAATAAGATTCATTGTACAGTGTAGAGAGCTTCATTGATTATAATATATATAATATATATATTATCTATTTCGTAGTCAAAAATAGTTTGAAACAAGTCACAACTGAGATGCCGCGCATCTCCATTCAAACACAGCAGTGTTAATTTATGAATAAATGTGCGTTTTTAAACAAATCTTGTGAGTCAATGATTCAATTTCCCATGATTCATAAAGACAGTCACTTGCTTTGTTCCTGAATGCATCAACTGTTCAAACTAGTGAAATGAGTGAATGATTCAGTAATTAAATCAGTGAATTTCCGCCAGCTACTGGCAGTTTTAGTTTCATTTTTAAAGTATGTTTTTAGTTATTTAAATCATTTAATATTTTTATATTCAAATTTTTTTTTTATTTAAAACATTCTCAACATGAATTTATGAATTTGATTGCACTCATGCCACCTCTGAGCCTCATTAAACATGAAAATACTGATATTATTTGAATTGGTAACTTATTCTTATTCTACTTGTTCTTTTTCTGTTGTATGAATTTGAAATTTTAAAAAGCTTATAAAAGTTATATTTTTAAAAATTTGACATAAAAGATGACAATTTGAATAAAGTTAGCAAAATGCAATTACAAAGGTTAAAACAAAATCCCCCTGTAAATCACTTTACGGAGTCAGATTATTGATTAGAAGGCGCTCCTAAAATTTTGATTGTGCTCCTACATTTTTTAAGTTAGAAAGAAAAGTAAGCGTAAAGCCCTGTCTCTATCCAGGTTAAAAAAGCGCTCGAATTTCATCAAAAATATCTTCATTTGTGTTCTAAAGATGAATAAAGTTCTTACAGGTAATTAATTAGTAATTAACGACAGCATTTTCATTTTTGAGTGAACTATCCCTTTAAGAACAGGGTCCTTTAGGGTAGGGGATAGGATGACCCTAACATCCCTTTTTTTCTGGCCAGGACAGCTACAGCATACTTTTATTTTACATCAAACTTATTTAACTCAGAACATCACAGAAAATTTGATTACTCGTGATAATACCAACTTTCAGCATGAAATTTTACTCCTATAGCCTTTTCTTTGTGAGCAAAATTACACATAACATTTAATTCATCTCATGGCTTATACTGAAAAGCTGCTTTCAACAAGATTTATTAAATTCACTCAGTTGTGGCCAGTGTCAGACAACCAATTATGGTAACATTAAATATTCAGTGTGTTCATTACAGCTTAAACCAAAGATGCTTTACTATAGCATCTCTGAGAAACTGATAAAATATTTATAACCCATCATCCAAAAAAGCAATGGTTTTGCTTATTCTGCAAAATGTTAGTTCCTCATAACGGTTAAATTTTCCTATACCCAAATCACAAACGACTGTTTAACCAGCGTTACGACTACATTAATTCTGCCACATATTCAAATCACACAAGACATAATTATCCATTTATTTTTAGTTGACTTTGTACTCACTCTGTCTGTTTTTTATTGAGGTTTGGTCCTCTTGGATCATGGTCTCTGTTGCTCTGGCAAAGGCCATTGCTGTGGCACAATACCCATGATGCACTAGGTAGCTGGACACCATACTGCAGATATAAACATAAAAAGGTTAATATGAGGAGAAGAAATTAGTCAAGAATTAGT
>JAHKKF010533063.1:42717-57756 GCA_019740295.1 Labeo calbasu
ATGAAATTGCATACTGATATAGTCATAGTTTTCGTTTACTGACTTTATTGTCATCTCATCTGGGAAAAAAGCTGGTCAGCGAACATTTTCTGTCATTGTTTTTGTTGACGAAATTAACACTAACTAATTTTCATTTAAGTTTTCTTAAGCGGTTCGTCTAATATTTAATAATTTTATTAAGATTGAAAAACTATTTTTAATATTTTTAGTTTTAAGATTACACTGTTTGAGAGAGGTCTGTGTGCTTTACTTACTGGCAGATCTGTGAAAGCCACACCTGAAAGAACAAGAAAAAAGAATCAGAATTAACTTAGTATTCTGGATTCTGAAATTTACACTTGAAAGTTATCAAAAACTTGAGCCCCCAAAATTGATTTCTAATCACTTGAGCATTAATAAGATTTACACTTAAATAACTTTTACCTAAACTGTGCCCGTTCTTGGTGTAAAAGCATGTGTTATTGATGAGGTTCACGCAGCAGCCAATGACGTCGCCCGTTGTGAAGGTTGGGCCATACGGTTGGCCAGTCCCTGAGGAGCAAAAGGAGTGTCCGTCGTCACCATGGTAACCATAGGAGTGCTTGTCCCAACCTAAGGGGAGAGAGAAAAATGCAATTATTAATATGAAAATTACCTGAATTCAAAAACTGCACTTCTTTGACTGATGTTTTAGGCAAATCCGAGTTGATACAAACATACTAAAACATGTTAGACGGCGATAAAGTACTACACTTTTATTGAGCAAATTAGCCGAAGTGTGTAATAATCAAATATGCATGGGATGTCAACAACGGTGTTGCACTTATGTAGAAATCTAGGAGGGCACAGATTTCGCCTGCTAATAAGGAATCTTGTTTCTGCCTCTGTACTGAAAGTCACAGGATGATTCGGAGCCGATCCTAAGCCTGCAGCGTTTGATATGCCATCTGGTCTACAGCATCATAAAATACTGCTTCTTACATAAATTATAAGCACAATTCCCATAATTGTGCAGAAAAGAATAAGTGGTGGACCCTTGCAGGGTAGACAGCAGGACTCTAGGACAAAAACCATAGCAAAAACACTCTTAGGTCCTGACTGCAATTCTTGACAATGGTCTTGGTGAACAGAAGTTGGCTTTCTGGCCGTTCAGAAACAAGAACTGCATTTACGACAGGTGCAGTTAGGTTTTTTTTTTATGAAGAAAATGTCCTTTAAAGGCTTCATCCACCCTGAAGCTTGATCGGTGGGCAGCTGGACAAGCCTGTGTTCAAATTTTACAAGGCCATTTGAACAATTCATTAAACCTCGCACTGCCTTAAACCACCAAGAGGAGGAGTCCGTCATCATCACTGTCCGGGTCGATCTGACTCAAAACTTGTATGTTGGCAGGCATTCGTGATTAGTACATGATAAAAATGGTATTGCGTAAGCAATTATATTTATAGACACTACGCGAAACAGAGTAAACAAGTGCATTCTGTGAATGACAGACTGAACAGATGCAAAACGAATGAAAAAATGAGGAAGTAAAGCGGTGGCTGTTGGGGGCTTGTAGTGTGGTATTAGATTAATCTGCAGAGCAGTGCGGGCAAGGATATTACTCCTAAAGCAGAGCTCAGTGTTCCCTTCATGCTAATGAAATGGGCAGAACTCCAGTATGGGATCAGAGACACAGAGGTCAGCGGCGCACGTAAAACCATTACACTCAAATTGCACGCATACCCACACATGCAAACATACAATGTGTCTCCTCATAATACTGGATGAGAAAAAAAAAAATAGTACAAAAATAAAACAATGCTAATATTACAAAATATAACATTAAAAAGTGTATACTCATTTTAAAAATCACCAGCAGGTAAAGTTACAGCCATAATCCGGATCTCTCTCAACTCCCCTGAGCCCACTGAGTTTTAACAGACCCCTAAAGCGTGTGTTAAGTTTGGTGGGGGGTAACTGAGAATGAATGAGGGAAGTCACGTGAGAGGAGGCACTGCGATGTGATTGGATATGACTGGTTATGTTCCACTGTGAGTGGTTCATGTGATAAATCCCGCCTCTTGTGTTTGTGCACGTTCCGTGTTCGCAAATCAGTCTGAATAAACAATACAGTGGCGTTAATGGGAGGACTAATTAAAAAAGTAAACAACTCACATACTCACATATAACCGTTTTGTTACATCAAAATAAGACTTGAAATGGCTTGAAAACATGATCTGTGGGAGTTATCAGTGAAAATCTTTGTATCTGTAACAAATTTTTACAGAGCTTTGATGACTGATGATCTGACAAACTAAAATTATTAAAAGGGGGAAGACCAAAAAAAAGCTGAACATAAGTTCACAAATAAAATATATTGTTTAAATTGTTACTACCTTAAGTTATTATTTTGGAAGCAATGTAAAATGCTACAACACTATGATTATAACAGAATATTGGCCTTTAGATGTGTTCAGGCCAGGACTTTTATCGAACGAGTGAAGTTTGGGGCAGATCGGACTTTGTATGGCTGAGTTACAACACCTTCTATTCCCATGGTGAAACACCAAACTTTGTCAGGCCGCCACAGACACACCCTTTAATGACAACTCAAGATCTTTTCAATTTAACACCGCAAAGGCCTTTAGAGTAGACTGACCAAATATAATGTTGATGTCATTAAATCTCTATGAGGAGTTTGTTAAAGCATTAAACATGCCACTTCCTGTTGCCAGCAGGTGGCGCTATGGCCATAACTGAATATGGTCATGGGCATGTGTTCAGGACCGGACTCTTATCAAATACGTGAATTTTGGTGCAGATGGGATATTGTATGCCTAAATTATAACAACTTCCATGGACAAGTCCTTCAACGAAAACTCAAGATTTTCGCAATTTAACATCACAAAGGGCTTTAGATTACACTGAACGAACTTGGGGTTTATCTATTTAAATCTCTAGGAGGAGTTTGTTTAAATACAACAACTGAAATGGCAAAAACGGCACAAAACTTGCAGAGAAAATTCAAAATAACAGACTTCCTGATGGGTTTCGGACTTCATATCAGGGGACTTGTGTCTACTGAATTTTGTATGTGAAACATAGCTCGAGGTGTGCAGTTTCATGAGTTTTCGAGCACGTCAGGCCCTCAAAAATGTGATTCATTTTGGTGAAGAAGAAGAAAAATCTGAGCGATTCTAATAGGGTCCTCGCACCGGTGCTTGGGCCCTAAAAACGTAACATCAGACCTAAAAGAAACATGAATTTCCTGCATAAACTCTAGCACTAATCCAGCAACCTAACCTGAACATATATTACAGCATCCCAACTCTAGTTAAATAAGCACCTACAAAGAATATCATGCCATTGGCTGTAGGCACTAAACACACTAGAAAATACTTTTTTTCACCCTACATGCATTTGTCTACATTTCCACTAAATTCCAAAGCACTCTGAGACAATGAGTGCTTCATGCAGAGAGCACAGGGGTCAATAAACACACAAGTTGCAGTCAGCACGCACGCGCCGAATTGGCTAGATTGCTCCGAAGCATTTCAAAAGCCTCAGGCACAGTATAGAAGCTAACAAGCAATCGACAAAGTCGCTTGACTGGTCAGAAAGGTCACAGGAGAGTGACACAAACCCAGCTGTGGCCAAAACCCCTCTGTCTGCTTCTGCTTTTGTTTAATAAATGCTACCTTGGGGGTCAATTTTTATTTCAAATAAACTGCTGTTCTTTCTATTTCTATGCAAAATAATATATAAAGCTTCTACAAAAATATAATCAGCAACTGTTTTCAAAAATGTTTCTTGAGTGCCAAAATCAGCATATTAGAATGATTAAAAGAATAAGCTAAAAGAAAGAGCTAACAATGTTATGTTTCCACAGCAAGATGTGCTTTACACTTTGAATCTATTTTAATATTCTTCAAGACAGGTTACTAAATTCATTAGTGTCTGCTTACATATTATATCTTAATTAGTGTCAACTTAATTATAGCTATAACTGATTCAGGCCACCTGTTCAATACGGTGTTTAATTTAGCAACAAATTTAGACTTAAATTTAATCTGTTTTAGTATTAAATGATATTTGAATTCATTTAGATTAACTTTGCGTTACCAAATCATACATCCAGCCAATATAATTCCAAATATTGTGTATAGGAGTGTGCTCCACATACTATAGTCCAAATATTCAGTCAATTTACTATTTAACATCCTTCGTTATGATAATATGAGCAATTTTCATTTGGGTTTGCAATCAAACTAGATTATGTTTGGTTATTGTGTCATTTTTCATTCCAGTTAGTCATTTAAATAAACTGGTCCAGTAGCAGCTTGACGTCCTCTGGCATATGAATGGATTCTCTGTGAGAATGAAAAGATTTTCTCTGATTAATTTTAGCTTTTAGCTATGAATAATTATGACAAGGCTTTGTGATCTCAGAACATTCTGGATGCCAGGTAAAATCCATTGAGGAAAACCGATAATGAGATCTAGGTCTCCTCTCCTTTCCTTTGAGGACTTGTGAGAAAAAAAACACATCACAAAGTTATTTCCTGAGATTGAGGTGCACAAAAAGAAAAACCCTGAGATGTCTCTGCATCTGCAAGGTCAGTCCCAAAGCTAGAGTTTTTTTAAGACATGTTGAAGCCTGTTCCTGGCCTGAATTATAGTTTACCGTGATAAAAAGATATTAAAAAGTGTAAGACGGAAAAAAGTAGAAGACAAATGGTTTTAGGCTACAAGACTAAAGTTGGCCTTTTCATGAGAGGATTCATCTGTGCACGCTACTGCAAAGAAAAAGAGTCTCCATAATCTTTAATCAAAATGTAATAACTTCTCTTTTAATCTTCAAAGCTCTTCCTAAACAACTTTCCTTTTTGGCTTTTTCCAATCGCCTGGTTTCATTCTGGCATGTAACGCCCACTTTTCACAATCCAATCATTCCCGATAGATGAAATCAAGTCCCTCCTTACTTTTTTTTCTTCAATATTCTGCCAGAATTAAAACAGGTTATGAATACCATTTCTTTTTTTTACTTTAACACACCTAATATGTAACCAAACGAGCTAAAGAACCTCACCCGCTCTTTAGTCACTCACAGTTCACCATGACCTGTGGTGAACAGCTCATCGCTTTAGTGTACATACCAGCACAAACACACTCTCACTCACCAGGCAGTCTGTTCATGTTGACCCCCTGGGCAGACAGTCCAATTCCCATGTACCTGCAAACACCAATGAGAGAGGACAAATGTTAGCTTTACTAAAAATAAGGCCTCTGATAAGCAATGAAACTGCATTAAAACAATACATTATGCTCCTGATGAATCAGCGTTTTTGATGAATCTCTTGAATGAACAATTCAGTGACTCACTCATAAATACTTTACTTGTTTTATTACTAAACGAATCAGCGTTTTTAAATGAATCTCTTGAATGAACAATTCAATTACTCACTCATAAATACTTAGCTTGTTCTATTACTGAATGAATCAGGGTTTTGAACAAATCTCTTGAATGAACAATTCATTGACTCACTCAAATACTTCCCTAGTTTCATTACTGAACAAATCAGCGTTTTTAAACAAAACTCTTGAATGAACGATTCACTTACTCACTCATAAATACTTTACTTGTTTCATTACTGAACAAATCTGCGTTTTTGAATGAATCTCTTGAATGAACGATTCAATTACTCACTTATAAATACTTCACTTGTTCCATTACTGAATGAATCAGCGTTTTGAACAAATCTCTTGAATGACCGATTCATTGACTCACTCAAATACTTCCCTAGTTTTATTACTGAATGAATCAGCGTTTTTGAACAAATCTCTTGAATGAACGATTCAGTCACTCACTCATAAAAACTTCCCTTGTTTCATTACTGAATGAATCTGCATTTTTTAATGAAACACTTGAATGAACAATTCAATAAATCACTCATAAATACTTCACTTGTTTCATTACTGAATGAATCAGCATTTTTAAATGAATCCCTTCAAAACCGATTGATTCATTGACAAATACATTTTTAATGGTTACTTTTTGCCACCTAGTGGCTAAACAATGTAACTAACATTGTAAGCACCAAAATTACTTTCAAAAGATGATTTGCTCCATTTTGATCACTCCCATAGTGTTTCAGTGTTTATATTTAAACTATAAACTTTTATCCCAGTATTTCTATGGTAATATGAATGACTAAAAGACAAAAATAATACTGTGTCGTTGTAAAGTTGTTTGTGAAGCTGTTTCATACCTAAACATAATGAGTGTTTTCACAATGCGTCATCGAACGGCCATAATGGCGGCACTGAATGTAAACAATGCCACTGCTGAAAATACTAAATTTTTGTCATGTTTTGTGGGCTGTACTAATCGGTCAGACCGGGAGAAACATTTGGAGTACTATAGACTGCCAAAAGTTATAACAAATCAGGAAGAAGAGTGTAAAAAACTGTCTGAGAAACAAAAGGCGTTTGTGGTTGAGCGTCCCGAGTTCGAATCCCGACTCGTGGACCTTTCCCAATCCCACACCCTTCTCTCTCTCCCACTTTGCTTCCTGTGTTTCCCTACACTGTCCTATCTAAATAAAGGCATAAAATGCCAAAAATAAATCTTTAAAAAAAAAAAAAAAAAAAAATTAAATACTGCTCATGTGTCTTTACCACCTATTAACTTTAGTTTGTCAAAATATTGTGCCCGTTTCTGCATACTAAGTTTATCTCTATGTGATTTAACAGCTTCCACATGTTTTCTTCTGTGGTTTAGACAGCATAAATTAGCAGAACAATGTATTCAGTAGTACATTAACCGTGCAATCCATGCCGTTGTTTACATATGAGTATTGCCAATATGGCCACGAATCCAGGTGGGTAACTAACCAAATCGTGACACAAGTGCAAACCCTAAATAACTGCTCTGTGTCAGCAGCAGCACGAACACAGAATTGGTTTAGTATACAGAAGGTTTAATATACATAGACAAATCTTTGTCCTTCAGAAATAAGATCGTGTGGGTGTGTGAATCGAGATCACGATCTTTTAACCATTCCTATGTAAATTACACGATTTTATCTGTGACAAATCACCGAATAATAGTAAGTGTGACCACACCTTAATAAAATAAGAGAGCAATCAAGTTCAATCAACTGGGATAATTAAATTTGTGATTAAACTGAGTATAAGCCCTGCACAAGGTACTTTGGGACACTTTCTAAAAGTGCTAAGTGAGTCTGGGAGAGAGTTACACAGCCTGGGACCACAGTGACTAAGGGATGACTCGACACTTTTCAACAGTTTCAGGCACGACCTGTAAGTTGCAGTTAGATGGCCTAGTATGACATGAGTGATCCAGCAGGAATATATTTAGTACTCATATTGCAAAGTGGTGACAGGAAAGGGTGGAAGCATTTTCCATTTATTTTTGGACAATGATATCTTCAAACTGAAGGCATGACAAATACTTACCAGCTAGTGACTAGAGCATGACACAGAGTCAAAGTTTCACAGCAATTATCGTTCTGACACTGTGAGAATGCTGTACATTAATTTCAGAATGTCTTAGTATTTAATTTGTCATTTTTGCTTTATTGCACACAAGCTACATGAACCGCACAAGTTTGTGTAAAATTTAATGTTTTTTCTATGATTTGTTTTTTTACTTCAGTGGAAGAAGTAAAAAAACATCTGTACAAGGAGTCACTTGATCAATGTCACAAATGTACTTTTTTTTTTTTTTTCTCAAAATCCTAAGATTTTCAATGCACTCTGAGGATTATGAATCTGTAAAACAGATTTATAAAACAGACACCTCTTGTCTTCAAATTCTACTGGTCACACAACTTTCCAAATGACATACAAATCTCAGTAAAACACTGTGTACAAATGCCAACATCCAGTAGCTGTTTGCACTTACCCATCCCTTCCTTTGCTTACGATCTTCACCTCAAAGTAGTAGATACCACAAGCGGCGGGGATAGGATGGGTGGCCCGTACAGATGCTGCATCCTTGTGGTTTTTTCCGTGGCCTACAGCAAGACGGAAACATTGAGGGAAATGAGTCACTGACCAAACGCACACTCTGGTATAGATGACTGTCCACATAAATAACAACAAGGTTCAGAGAAGTTTTTAAGGGCACATGTAAAGGGTTTTCAGCTAAGGACAGGTCACGGAAGTTAATGACAACATGCTCCTGTTTTTAAATGCTTGTGGTAACAACCTACAAGAAACATCCAATTGGAGTCAGGTGAACCCAAAACCAACAATACTCCCCTCTAATTCTCACAGTTCTCCAGACCAAAATGACAATTTGGTCATCATTTACGAACACTCATGTTGTTTCAAACCTTTGTAAATTTCATACTTCTGCTGAACATAAAACAGCATAGTTTGAGGAATATCTTCTGTCAGTACAATGGAAATTAAAGGTTACCAAAACTGTTTGGTTACAAACATGCTTCAAAATGAGGAGAGAAAGTCACGTAGGTTGGGATGACATGACGTAAATAATGAAAGAATTTTCATTTTTGGGTGAACTATCCCTTTTAGTAATACTTCTTAAAGTTAAAATACTCTCTACCAACACATTTTGATGTGCAGAGACATCTATAATTAAGCTGAGGCTGTATTCCCAAAGAGTGCAAACAGTGTGGCAATAAAACATCGCTCTGTTTGTTTGAGTGGTCCGACATGTCAACTTTCGGCTCAACCAATGGGACAGGTTTGTGGTGGGTCTACCTGTTTGTGAGCACACTCCCTATGTACAGTTTGTTTGTAGATGAGGAGTGTTTGGGAAACCAGTTTGGAAGGAGTCATTTTTGCATTTCCATTTAGTGTGGTTAGAGCTGCAGAAATTATACGCCGCACCTTTAAAAATTACCAATAAAGTCTATAAAGTTCTACAAAGTCAACATGAAAACAAAATGACTCTTTACTTTTTAAAGAGACTATTCTAGTCCTAATGTAAATGATTAATCTATGGAAGCTGAATAAAAAATTAAAAAGGTAATTGCGACTTTTTATCTCACAATTCTGACTCTTTTTCTCACAATTGTGAGTTTACATCATGCAATTGAATTGCATAATACAAATTCGCAATTCTGACTTTTTTCTCAAAATTGTGAGATTTTAAACTCACAATTATGAGTTATTAAGGCAGAATAGCAGGACATTAACTTGGAATTGCAGGAAATAACTTACTGACTTTTTCTCGCATATGCGAGTGCGTATCTCACAATTCATAATTCACAATTCATACTCAGAATTGAGTAAAACAAACTC
This sequence comes from Labeo calbasu, assembly GCA_019740295.1. Lineage (NCBI taxonomy): Eukaryota > Metazoa > Chordata > Actinopteri > Cypriniformes > Cyprinidae > Labeo > Labeo calbasu. The sequence goes on from JAHKKF010533063.1 coordinate 51,973, forward strand.
GCAATTCTGATTTGCAGTTGCAAGTTATAAAGTTAGAACAGCAGGACATTAACTTGGAGTTGCAAAAAATAAGCCAGAATTGCGAGATAAAAACTTGTGACACTGACTTTTTCCTTGCGTATCTCGCAATTCTGATTTTTTGTGCCAATTCTGACTTTTTTCTCAGAATTGTGAGATAATTTGCAAAAAAAAAAAAACTTGTTTTCAGAACTACAACATTATCGCAATTGTTATAAAGTTAGAATTGCGAGGAAATAAACTTGCAATTCTGAGAAAAAAAAGTTAGAATTGCAACATTATTTCTTAGAATTGTGAGTTTAAATCTTGCAATTGAGGTTTTTTCCTCGCAATACTGACTTTATAACCCGCAATGGCGAGTTTACATCTCGCAATTCTGATTTTTTTCTCAGAATTGCGTAATACAAACTTGCAATTGTGACTTGTGAGATTTAAACAATTGCGAGTTATAAAGTCAGAATAGCAGGATACTAACTCGCATTTGCAAGAAGAGTCAGAATTACTAGTTTTAATCTTGCAATTCTGAATTGTGTCTCGCTAACGCAAGTTTGTATCTTGCAGCTCAGATTTTTTTTCTTGCAATTCTTTTTTCTCAGAACTGAGATAACTCTCAAAAAAGACTTATGTTCTCAAATTCTCACAATTGTGAGTAAGTCAGAAAAAAAAGTAATAACTGCTGCATTATTTCTCCGAATTGTAAGTTTAAATCTTGCAATTCTGATTCTTTTTTCAGAATTGCGAGTTTATATCATGTAATTCTGAGAAAAAAAAAGTCAGAATTGCGAGTTTATATCTTGAAATTCTGATTTTACAACTCACAGTTGCGAGTTTATATTTCAGAATTGTGTCAGAATAAGTTACTAAGTTTAAATAAGTCAGAATTGCGAAACGTACTCGCAATTGCGAGAAAAAAGTTAGAATTGTGAGATAAAAAGTCACAATTACCTTTTAAAAATTTATTCAGTGGCACAAATGGGCTTCTATATTAACCAGCGCTTAATTTAAAACAAACAAAAAAAAAAACAGCTTCTAAAACGACTTTCGTCCTCTGCTGACATCATCAAGCCCTCTTATCTTTTTAGCCCCGCCCCTTCAAACGCAAAGGTCCGTTTTGATCTGGTAAGTCGACTTTCATAATTATACCAGATGGATGAATCAATTTACATCCTGCTTCACTCAACAAGTCACACTAAGGAAACAAAATAGTTTTTAAACGCCATTTAACATCGTCTTTAAAGTTAATCTCTAATACAATCGTGAGAAAGGAAGTTGGTGAGTGTCATTGTCGTCTAAGCCTCCATGTACCACAGCAATGTGCTCCAATCTCCTAATCCAGTTTCCTGCATGTTGCAACACCTGCCAGCATTAATGGACACACAGTATTAGATTCTGCGAGGCCAGGCCTTCCTCCTGAACCAATCATTCATTCAACTTCACTGCACTTCTAGAGTCTCATGTTTAACTCATCTGGATGCACATATATGGACATTTCGCCGTATCTTTGGGTTTGTGTCCCCCTGACCTGTAACATAACCCTCACCTGAATTTGAATTGCAGGACACCCAGTCACATTGCTACTGTATGTGTTTTTTAAATTAAAAATGGTGTACTAAGCATATGTATTCATCATTATCATCATCTCTGATTACTGTAATAATATTAATCACTTTTATTTTTAGCTTTCCAAGTTCTGCTAGGAAGTCACAATAGGTTTGTCTGCCAAACCCAGACAAGCATTCATAATCAAGAACACACACAAAATCTATTTATATCCATGGCTCATACAAACAGAGTAAAGGCAGACGACCCTGTATGTGCAAATCCCCAACTCTCTCTCCCAACAAACCACACACACACACCACAAACGCACATACGTGTGCATGCACCTCCCCGCCCCCTGCTCACACACTCAATCTATTTATACATCATGCCATGACCACACCATTCTGGGAGCACAGAACAGCAAGAGGACCCTGGGTGATTCTCTCCTTCTTTAGTTGCTTGTCTGTCTGTCCCTCCCTCTATTTCTCTGCCAAACATGTTTAATGCACAAAACACAAACGGCTTTCATAGAAAGTCCTCCTCTGCAGTGCATAATCATAGGTTTGCTGCATCTTACAGCGCTGCTCTAAACCAGTGTAGGACATATTATTTTATGGTATGTTTTGTATTAGTGCTGCTTTATTTACATGCGTCGTACTTCTCGTTTTGTAAAGGTGGTGAGTTAATAATCTGTTAACCCTTTAGGACATATAACCAACCTGTTTTCAGTCTTAACACAAGGGTGAATCTAATAAAAATCCGTAAGAGTTTACATGCACAATCTTACAATTAATTATACAACCCAACAACATGTAAGTTCATCCAAGTGCCTTAAACAGTGTTCTTATTTCAAGTAAACGTTTTTTAAACTAGTTAAGAAAAACCACAAAGACCTATTTACATTTTGACTTAAAAAACAGAAATTGGTGATACAGAACAATTTTGATAGTTGTCAGTGACTCACTGTCAAAAAAAATATCCAGGTCATATTTCATCCAGGTCATACTGAAAGTTGCACTACAGGGGAAACAATGCGCTGTACTACGGCGTTCACACAAGATATGTAAAAAACAGATACTAATATTCATTCTCGCAGCTTATTAATTTGTGGCCACGTTTCATTAAGTTGTTAAATAAATTAATACTAAGGTATGATTTAACTAAAACGAGGGAACAAATTAATAAGTCACAGGGGTGAGTGATATGACCAAAAACTCATATCACAATATTAGTAATTTTATGTCACGGTAACGATATATATCACAATCTAGTTATTTTTGCTTTAAATAAGGTCTTCATGAAATTTTTGATACTATAGAAATTTCATAATTCTTGTCAACAAAAAACTAATACTAGCCTAAATAACAAAAAAAAAACAAAAAAAACTCAAGCTCACTGAAGAAAAGTAAACAGTTAGCAACTAAATAAGAATAGAAAACTAATTACAAGCAATAGGACAAAAAAGCTACTGCAGAACAAATAAATGAGAAATGCTACATACATTGTATAACGTAATCAAATGTATAAAAACACTGCATACTATTCACCGTGTAAATGAAAAATATATTACTTATTAATGTTACAAAAGTTATTTCGTTATGAGCAGTGAGAGATTTTCTCTCTTTTGTTGTTTGACTAACATGAATGACAGACAGCAGGAACATTAGACTGCTGTCACTTTAAGAGCTACTTCAGATCTAATATACTGTTACACAAGTTTTCTTTCCGGGCAGTTTGCTTTCATTTAATGGCCCTTTCACATAGAATGCGGAACGTGCTGCACTGCGCTGCCCTATGAAACCTATTAATTTCAATGGCTTGCACCGTGGGACAGTTTGTTGCTGTGTTGACCAAAGCGCACGGGCAGTGTAACGCACCATTGATGAGTTTGCATGCACGCCACGGTCAACGTTCACAATAGTTTAACTTTCGCTGCTGCGCTCTGTGACGATTACCCACGCAGCCAATAGAAACGGGGCATTCAAACAGAACTCCCGTTAAAAGTTTTGAAAACTCCGCCTACTTTGCTCTGGCCAGCGTAGCGCAAATCCCTTTGCATCCAAAGGGCTAAGCTGAATCCAGCAGCCAGCAGAGCGCATTTCGCGTCCTGTTTGAAAAGGCCAAAAGACCTAAACTGTTTATGAGGACACCTGCACACACCTTATTGACAGCACTCAGAAACAGTCTCTCAGACGTGCACATATAGCGAAATGAGTTCTTTTTCCCAGCTGACTGCATTTCAATCATCACTCGTTTTTAAACCACAATGCTTAAAAACACGTGCAAACGATAAGTACAGATAGTCCATAATCTCTACCATGTGACAAATTTCTACTAACCCTAACCCTGTCTACTGAAGAGGCTTGGTTGACCAAAATTTTATTAGTCGCTTATTCGCAGAAAAAAAAATTCCAAAGGAAGTGGCGAAGTCACAGTCCGTGACGGACTGATCGTTAACGGCTGGTCTATATGGTAATTCAGTACATCGGGCAGAACATCCAAACGCTCACCTATCAATCATCGACCTCAAATGTGGCTTTTTTCATCTGAAAGATGTATGTAGTAGCAACTTTACATGGCAGTCTAATGTTAACCTAGAAAAATGTGCACTATTCAAGAGTCTGTGAAAGCTAAATAGTAGCACGCTTACTGCATGACAGATGGAGGCGCAGGGGCAGTCTCTTGCTCTTAAAATACTCCATTTTTGAGCATACAGATAAAAGTTATACATCTTTCAAATCTGTAAAGACTCTACGAAACGTTGCGCTTTTGTAAATAAACGAAAGCAAACAGGATGCACTTTCTGCCGTCTCTGTCTCTGTGAACTTGAACTTGAAATTTCGAAACTCTGTGTATACTTGTCTTACAGACATAAAAGATCCGTATAAAACATGCATACAGGCGCGTCAACTACTGCGGAGATGACGAGTCAGTGTCACCGACTTCATCTCTTAAGCCGAAAACAAAGAAAGCGCTAGTTTATCAATAAATTATTGAAACGTTAATGCAGTCTCCTTGCTATTTCTCCCAGACGCATTCATAAATGTCATATCTGCTGGTGCGCTGTGGCAAGCTTTTAGGGAATTAAAGGGTCATTATTATGATTTATATGGTTTATTAATAAACGTGTGAATAATAGTTGACTAATGCTTCAAAAATGAACGACTACTAGTCGACCAGAAAAATCTTTAGTCAAGGGCAGCCCTAATTGTATGTGAGAGACAAAGACTGAAACCCATGAGATTTTGTATAAAATTGGTCTTGCGCACAATGTGACTAGTAGTGTCTAATTTGTCAAAAAATCACTTCGTTGCATAAACTGACATTTTGCAAATGAAAAAAAGTTAGCCTAACAATGCGTTCTGTAACAGATTTGAATGACCAGCCAGCAAAACAGAACAGCATTTTTTAAGTTTCCATGTTTGTGAGGTAAAATGATGCTGCTAATCAATTTATTTTGTAAACAAAGCTTTGTACTTTATATTTACATAAACCTAGACAGGACACTGATGCCACATTCTATTTATGATATACTGACACGAAGTACAAATGATTTACAACAACAGACTTAATGCTATGTGGACACCAAACACAAAGTAAATATTCATGTTATCACTCTAGATTACTCCATTTTCTGATACAACTGGCCAAACTGAACGTGTCAATAAGTTCTACACTGATCGGCTTGCGTGACAACACGTCAATCTGAAATTTTTCCATTTGCGCAGAAGACGCAATATCGCGCGTTCGTGTCATTCGTGTCGCCTGGCGCGAATTCTTGTCTATTCACGTATTGCACTGACTTTGTATGTAATCTACTGGTGCAAATATTTCAATTCGCTTTTGGTGTGAACACACCATTAACAGCACACCGCGACACGACAACTGCCACACACACCAAACGTGAAGCAAATGTTCTCATGGATGTTTTTCTTGTCACTCACGCAAATAAAATCATCGCATAATGCTTCAAATTTCAAACTGACCGTGTCAATAAGTTCATTGCCGATTGGCTTGCACAACAACGCGTCATGTGAATTTTCGGCTTGAGTTGACATTTTTCAACTTGACGCAAACGTGACGCCCATAACGAATAATTACATTCGCTTTAGTAAGTTATAAAAATTACGTCCAAATGTCAAGCTGATTCTAATTTCCTTTACTTACAATTGTTAAATATCATCATGATGGGATGAAAAAATATTTAAAATCAAAATAAAAACA
>JAHKKF010533063.1:57806-90107 GCA_019740295.1 Labeo calbasu
AAATAATATTTCTTATTTTCTCTTTTTGCCTTGGGGTGAAATATGACTTAATTTCTATTCATGTCTATTAAAATAAAAAGAAAGAAAGAAAAAAAATGAATGGTGGAAGGACATACAATCACTCACATAAACACACACAAAATCACAAAATTGCACTGCTATCTGGTAAAACTCCCTTTTTTTTTATAGTTAAGGGTTTCTGTCAAAACATCTAAGGGAAACAGTGAGAGCTGTGCAAGGCTACAGCTGGCACCCATAATAACATCAGCTAAGCAGGCAAAAAAAAATCTACAGTATGAGAGAACAAAGACTCAGGGAGAGAAGATTGGGAGTGTTGTGCTAGTGTTAGCAAACAGGGTTTCACAGCTTCACAGAGACACTAGGGGGAAACGAACACAATCTGGTGATGTCACCGCAACGACTGAACATGCATGATTGGCTCCTCAAACAGGCAAAAGCCCTCTATAGGCAAACATTACAATGAGCTTAAAGGAAACAGAGCCCAACAGCCTGCACAGAAAATGGACAGCGGCCCACCAAACCGCGAAGAAACAATCTAAGCTTATGGTATATAGCTATTTATCATTAATCTTCTCACAGGAGGTGGTGTAAAAACAATCTGCATGGGTGTAGTGCTGCAAAAAAAAAAATCACATTTCCTGTCTCCATTAACAGGCTCATGTCCTTGTCAGTGTGACAATGAGTAAAATGAGGTCCACACTGGGAACAAAGCTAGAAAATGAGCCTCTGGTGTCTTTTCCCCTTGTTTCATCATGCAAACGCTTGACTATTTTTTACATACTCCCTAAATAAAGATAGAAAGCCATGTGGGCTAATACAATATCACATGGCATAAACATTGCACAGATTTACATCACTACTTGACAGGATAAATCTACTGTCTTAACATGGTGTTACCTAAAATTCAGACTACAGAAATAGAATCTGGTACACTGGCCAAACAGCACTGAAGGTTAATAGACTGCAGGTTAGCCTAAATCATTTATTAAGTGGAGCTGCTTTAAATATGTTGTTGCAAGGTACATAATGGCTATAGATTATATTAACAAGCCTTTGTTTGACCCTAATCTAATCAGTGCAGTCCTGCTTTGAGGATAAACTGACCCAAACAGTCAGAACAAAAAGAAACAAAGATCCTTAACAACAAGGAAAGAAATCAATATCAGTATATCAATATCATCTGACTCCTAAAAATCAAATACTTGGCTAACATCAGCCACCATATGAAGTGGTAAACATAGCCATTGCCTGAAAGGAGATAGTTGCCAATGAGGTACAATTTTCCACAGACACAAAGCAGTGTACATTACCAAAATAATGCAGCGTTGTTCATTGATGTGTCAAAGGGGATGGACTAAACTATAGGATAAACTTTGCCTCGACACGAGAGCCGTCAAATGAACATGTAAGAAAATGAACACCTACAGTTTACACACCAATGACCCTCAAATAGTAAAGTATTGCACAACAGGCCCACAGACACACATCACTGAATCAGAATTAATTGCTATATAACAGCATTTGTACCTAAACTAAAAATAACCAGGGCACATGTCAGTAACATTTCGGTAATCTGTCAGACAACCTAATTACAAACTTCATAATTCACACAGATCCTAGATGCTTGTTATTATGGCATGAATCACTAGTTTTAATAGCTTTTTGGAAAGCTACTTTATAGTTCAATTCAATATCATAGTACACTCTAAAACATGCTGGGATGAATACAACAGTGCGATGGGTAAAATATGGACAAAGACAGAAATTGGGTTGTTTTGACCCAGCGGTTAGGTTAAATGTTTAACCCAACATTCTGGGGACATTTATTTAACTCAGCTATTACTTAAAAATGACTATATTTCCTGCTTAAAACTTTTATTAGAACGCTCAATAAATTAAAATTTACTAAGAAGTTAAATAAATAATTAAATATTAAACATTTTTTAAACTGCTTATCAATAAGTGTTCACCTTTTGATAATTGCTGATGCCTCCAGCAATTATGTGTCTGATTTTTAATTTACAACCTATTTTGGGTTTATTTTAAGACATATAGCCATTTTTAGAACAACAGCTGTGTTAAATAAAACTACCCAAAAGGTTGTGTTAAACATTCAACCCAAATGCTGGGTCAAAACAACCCATTTGCTGGGTTTTTCTGTATGTAACCCAGCATTTTTTCACACACTTCTTGTGTTTAGTAAATGCAGTTAGCATTAAAAAACTGGAATGTATACTAGCAACTATATCATTTAAACAAACTAGGAATAGGTAATAGGCCTAATAATAAACTGGAACTAAACTAGTCACCAGCAGCAATTACAATACACACAGTAGTAGTCAGGAATGAATAATTATTATGTGAACCAGCTTCAAGAATAGAATAGAATTCAATGGCAAAAATGTGTAATTTGTTACCAGAAACAACAGAAGTTAGTTGGCATTACTGGAACAGTGACTAGTGTCAAAGTAATAAGTACTAGTGAATAATATAAGTACTAGGGACTAATAAACATATGTCACTTCTGGAATGACGACTAGTCTATTGTACGTCTACTGAAATTTAAAAGACAACAGTCACTGTTGGATTACTCAGTGGTAATAAAAAAATAAGTACTAGACTGGTAAAATTAAAAACAGATAGTAGTTAGCTTGAAAGGATATTTTTAAAAGCTTATATATCGTTCTTAGTGATAGTTCTTAAAATAGACAGCTTTATTTTGTATTCTCTAGAAGCGTACACCGTTGTTAAACAAAAAAAGTACATCTGCACTGGGTAAATTCACAGACCCCCCTGAGGCGACTGGGTCATTCGAAACGCCACAACTGTTTAAACAGCTAGTGTTGTGGAATTCGAATTCATTATTACGGCGAATTCGAAAGATTCGCTCGGATTCGAATAATTCGATATCGTTCGTCAACACAAACACGCACATGTTCGTGCGTCAAATACGCAGCAAAAGCCGTTTTCAGCGATTTGTTTCGTTGTGATGCGGTGCGCGTCCTTATATAAATCATCCGATAGCTGATAACAAACACACTTATGCAATGCGGAGTAAATGAACAAGCATTTGCAATTCATTGTAGCTGCTTAGCTGCCCTTATTGCCCTGCCGTGGCTAGCTAGCACCAGCCTCGACTAATTCACCGAAAGGGAGTTCAAACCATAAGCCTGGCAAATCAATAACACTTGATGTTCTTGCCATGGCAATAGGTGTCCAAAAGCTAGACACCCCAGCCGTGCTTATGCCCGGAGCTACTCTCGCTAGCCGAATTCTGACATGATGGTTTGCTAAATGTCAACCCATTTGGACATTCCTCTTTCCTTCTATGCAACAAAGCAAAGGGGACGGAAAAAAGCAGCTCAAACTAGATCGGGGAGATTGCATATATTCGAGTGCAGCGAACCAGCCGGGATTGTCAAGGCCTACGGCTTGACAGTTCAGCGTGTGTCACATCTGTATACCTTTGTAATGCACCCGCAGATTATTCTGGGAGAGCCCGATGTAGCTGTACTTATCCTTGGGGCTCCAAGATCGGGGTAAGGGGGTCTCTTCCTCATTCACGGCCGGGTACAGCCGCTTCAAACGCTCGTTTAGCTCATGCTCTTGGTAATTAAAAGCAGGATCTCCTGTGAGCAGGCTCCCCGCTCCAAGCTCTGCCATTTTTGCTTATGTTTTTGTATTCCTTCTAGTAATCCTACCCTGTTGTGCCAATCCGCTAAAAAGGAGAGAGCGCTAGACTAAGGAGAGAAACAGCAGCGGTGAGATATCCCCGGATAACAGCCGCTCTACAGTGACGTGTGGGTACTGTAGTTGAACACAAAGCCCTGCGCAGTGCACACTGCTGACATGAGGGAAGTGCCATCAACTACATGACCCATACCTAATTCAGCTGGGCTGGAAAACGCAGGCTAGGATTTGTAGTTTTTAACGCAACCCGTAATTCTATAGCTTGAGCATGGATATACTACATTTAGATTAAAATTAACCGTGTTTTTTGCATCTCGAATCAGCGGCTTATTCACATGCGTGATGATGGAATTCAATGTCATACATGGTTGCTATATTATTAGGCATGTAATTCATCTTTTTATGTAACGGACTTATCCTAAACTCTTGGTCTGTGAAGCCATAGTGTAATTTATGAACTGAATTTAAACAGCACTGATTGTTTTCTGTTAAACTATTAAAATAAAAGTATTAATTCATTAAACGTTATGTATTTGTCTATTTCTTTCAAACATACATTAATTTAAGGTTTTTATTTACTTCTAATTTAAGTTTACTGTTAAAAACAACTGCGTTGTATTTAAACTCAATGTCATATTTAACCTTAACAAGATTTTTTTTTTTTTCAACAAGTTAAGCAGTCCTCGGTCTGAAAAACAGACGGGCTTACAAAAACAACACACTCGGTGGTGTAATCCAGCGTTCAGCGTTCACTGCCGTGATGAAATACCCCCCACACATGTTATATCATACCAGCACTTTAAACATTTTACATATTTAACAAAAACATACGTATGTCTTAACACATAAAAGCGAATTTAATGCGACATACATGCTGTTTTAGACAACAAGTCACGTTGTTGTTTATACAGGCATGCTCTGGCCACCTATAAACGGAAGGGCTTTTCTAGGGTCCGTCGGTATCTTAGCAACCACCTCTCAAACAACAACAATGCCACGCTGCTGAAGCTTCAGTTTGACGTTCGCTGCTAAATTTGCTGTGGATTATTATTTAGCTGTTTATTCGTCCAAATGTCGCTGAAAGAACTACAGTTGCCACCGTTGTTACACTCCGAAAGGCAAGATATATGAACATTTTAGAATTGTTAATGTCGCGTATTTACTGAACTAGAAATGACTGCCTGCAATCCAAACAAGGCAGAAGTTAAGTAGAAAATCGCTAGTAAATGAGTAGCTGACACATAAAATGTTTTTATATCAAGGTATATTTAAAGTAAACAGTGTAAAGTAAATTGTATGTCAATAATTGCCATTTCTGTATTATTTTAGTAAGTTAGTAAGTAACGCCTGCAGTTTGACAACTCTTAGTGTATTTAAAAAATAACGTTAATAATAATAATAATAATACAATTTACTGTCACTGTTTGACCCAAGTTCAAACTGTCTGTCTTTCTGTTAGCAGAGGATCACATCGACAGATTAATAACGGGATATCTAGGTCAAAGTTAATAAAAGTAAGTTATAAACCTGCTGTATTCATTGTTTTAATTATTTAAGAAAAACATATCTATCTGATAGCTGATTTACGGATAGAATCTATACTATTAGTTGGTGAAATGAACTTAATAATAAAAGTACACTACCAGTCAAAAGATTTTGAAAAGAAAGAAGTCTCTTCTGCTCACGAAGCCTGCATTTGTTTGATCCAAAGTACCGTAAAACAGTAAAAGTCTGAAATATTTTTACTATTTAAAATAACTGTTTTCTATTTGAATATATTTTAAAATGTAATTTATTCCTGTGATTTCAAAGCTGAATTTTTAGAATCATTACTCCAGTCTTCAGTGTCACATGATCCTTCAGAAACCATTCTAATATTCTGATTTGCTGCTCAAAAACATTTATTATTATTATTATTATGTTGAAAACACCTGAGTAGATTTTTTTCAAGTTTCTTTGATGAATAGAAAGTTCAGAAGAACAAAATTGATCTAAAATAGAAATCTTTTGTAACATTATAAATGTCTGTATCATTTCTTTTGATCAATTTAAAGCATCCTTGCCAAAAAAAAAAGTACTAAAAAAATAGTACTAAAAAATACCCCCCTCCAAAATGAATGGTATAGTGTATAATGTCATCAAAGAATCTTGGGGAAAAAAGTACTCAACTGTTTTAAATAATAATAATAATAATAATAATAATAATGATAATAATAATAAAATGTTTCTTGAACAGCAAATCAGCATTTTAGAATGATTTCTGAAGGATCATGTGACTCTGAAGACTGGAGTAATGATGCTGAAAATGTAGATTTGATCACAGTAATAAATTACATTTTTAAATATATATTCAAATACAAAACAGTTATTTTAAATAGTAAAAATATTTCAAAATTTTCCTTTTTTGCTGTACTTTGGATCAAATAAATGCAGGCTTGGTTAGTAGAAGAGACTTCTTTAAAAACATTAAAAATCTTACTGTTCATAAACTTTTGACTGGTAGTGTATGTATGTAAATAAATGTAAAAAAAAAAAAATAAGAGTGACTTTGATTTAGCAGCATATACTTAAATACTCTGCTTATCTGGTTTATCAGTTCTATGAAAAGAGATTTATTCGTAGTGTTTGACACCACCATCACATGCTAAATAATGCCAAATCAACTTTAATTTATCTCAGAACAATGCAGGGGAAACCTCCGTTAACCTTTCATCCTGGCCGGCTGAAGTTACCAATCAAATTGTCTCAAAGCCCAGAGAAATAAAAAATCAGGGGTATGGCAAGTACAACACATAGCATCTCATTGTTCATTTAGCATTGTAGTAGTTGTAAAACTTTACACTGATTTGCACTTTTCCATGTCCATTGCATACTTTGGTCCTAATGGCTACATGTATGATGTGTTGCAGATCTCTTACCAAGCCTCGTTTTTTAGAGCAACTGGAGTCTCATTTGAAGAGAGAATTAGAAGCTTTAGATACACATGGCGCCAGAGTTCAAGAGCTCAGGCTGCAGGTTTATATCCCACTTTGCATTGGTCTCTTATGTTTTAGCATACACTGTGCTTCAGACGTTTGGGGTCGGTAAGATTTTTCATGTTTTTGAAATAACTGTTTTATGCCAACCATGGCTACATTTATTAATTAAAAAATATGTATTGTGAAAAATTATTACAATTTAAAATAACTACACTGCCATTCAAAAGATTTTTAATGTTTTTAAAGTACCATTTATTTGATCAAAAATACAGAAAAAATTAATTTTATGAAATATTATTGCAGTTTAAAATAAGAGTTTTCCATTTTAATATACTTTAAAATATAATTTTTTTCTGTGATGCAAACCTGTATTTTCATCAGCCATTACACCAGCCTTCAGTGTCACATGATCCTTCTGAAATCATTCTAATATGCTAATTTATTGTTAATGTTGGAAACAGTTGTGCTGCTTAATATTTTTTTTGGAACATGTAACTTTTTTTCAGGATTCTTTGAATAAAAAGTTAAAAAGAATATAGAAAATAGAAATCTTATCTAACAAAATAAGTCTTTACTATCACTTTTTTTAATGATAATTCAGCATATTTGAATGATTTCTGAAGGATCACGTGACACTAAAGACTGGAGTAATGATGCTGAAAATTCAGCTTTGCATCACAGGAATAAATTTTATTTTAAAGTATATGAAAATAGAAAACCACTTTTTTAAATTATAATAATATTTCACAATATTACATTTTTTTCTGTATTTTTAATCAAATTAACAAAGCCTTGATGAGCAGAAAAGACTTCTTTAAAAAAAATCTTACTGATCTTAAACTTTTGAACAGCAGTCTAATTTCTATTTTATCAAAATCTTTACAAAATGTCACATAATCCTACAGAAATTATTCTTATATGCTGATTGGGTGCTCAGAAATATTTATTATTATGTTAAAAAAATAGCTTAATATTTTTGTGGAATTTCTAAAAAAAAATTTTTAGAATTCTTTGATGAATAGTTCAAAAGAACATCATTTATTTAAAATTTAATTTTTAAAAATAATTCTCAAATAAAGTCTATACTGTATTTTTTTTATCAATTAAATGCACTCCTTCTAAATAAATTTTTTTTAATGTTTTTTACAGGTTTTCCAGGAGGTGTTTGGCTATTTAATTGAAGAATTTAAAACCTATAAGCCTCTTCTGTCTGCCATTAAAAATGAGTATGACCTAACATTAGGTATGTTTAATCTTTTTAGTTATTTGTGGGAGAGGAAATATTTGTGCTAGCAGGCTGCCAACATTTCTAGTTTTCATTTGTTACTAATTATATCAGTATATAATTAAACAAAAGGCATAGTATGCAAAACATGTAAAATTGATGCTGTTCTGCTTCAGTAATATAAACTGTATCAAAGGCAAAATATAGAAATCCAAGACGTGTAATACAAAGTAAAACGAAATGCTAATTGAACTTAATCGGTTAATAGTATTGGTCATGAGGAAAATAATAGTTGAGGTGACACCAGTCAAAATGTTAATGTCTCTTCCAGCGCATCTTCGCGAACAGATCAGAGATCTGCTACCTCTGCGGGCGAAGCTGGTGCTTGTGTCGGAACAGTGTGAGAAGAGGATTCTGGATCAGAGAGTACAGGAAAGAAATGAAATGCGAGCTCTGAAGCAAGAGTGTCAGCGTTTGCAGCATGTCATTGAGAGTATGAGAGGACAACAGACTACTCTGCAGATTCAGGTGGAGCTCATTTATTATGTCTGTCCTTTTGTGCCAACATATCGGTTAACAACAAGCATGACAGGGGAAAGCTTATTTTATGGAATCATATGATCCTGTTCTCTATGAGAAAACTAATTATGTGTGATTCTTATTAACATTTGATCCTGTTAACATGTGAACACAGTTTGAAATTAATTGAAATGTTTGCAGCAGATGCTTGTCAAGGCCAAACGACGGGTCACTGATTTACATCTCAAGTGGTGAAGGTCATTTACATACAAATTTTAATAGAGGAATGTGAAAACAGAAAGAAAACAAATTAAAATAAACCATTTCTAGTGTTTTTGAATTTGCTTTTATTTTTATACTTTCATTTTACAGTTTATTTTTTGTAATTTATAGTAGTTTATATAGTTTTAGTGTTTTTTTATTTTTATTTATCCTTATTTTGATTTCAGGTTTAGTAAATTTAGTATTTTAACTTTAAGGAGAAGTCCACTTCCAAAACAAAGATTCACATGTAGTGTACTCACCCCCTTGTCATCCAAGATGTTCATGTCTTTCTTTCTTCAGTCGTAAAGAAATTATGTTTTTTGAGGAAAACATTTCAGCATTTTTCTCCATATAATGGCCTGATATGGTTCCCCGATTTTGAACTTTTTTTGAACCAAAAAACTAAAACTCACGTGTATCTGTCCCACAGGTTGATCATCTAAAAAAGGAACTGGCCACCCAGTATCAACTATACAGGGATGAACGTGATGCACGAAAACTGCTCATCACCAGAATCAGCACAATGCACTCCACCCAAGATACTGAACATGATGATTACTATGGAGGTCATAAATGAAGCTTACACTTAGTAACAATTAGTAGAGTTGTCTGAAAAAATAAACAAACGTGGAAAAAAATTTTACTATTGGAATTTAAGAGCCAGTGGTAGGGTGACCACCTGTCGTGCAGTTTGCGGGACAGTCTTGACATTGAGAGTAAACAGTGTCCTGCATGTGTTTTTTCCTTTTCTGAAATTACATATATCACAATAAGAATTAGAATTTAAAAAGAAAAATGTGATTGCCATTTAAAAACCCAGTTGTGCAGCCACCATGGCTTAGCTAAGGGTGGGAAATAACAACCAAAGCATTTCATAGAGAGGGTTTTTTCTGCTTATGATGACTGGATGGAGCAAAGGAATCAGGACTTCATCAAAAGTCATTAAATACAGCCAGGCAGGATTTTTTCTGGACATGTGCTGAATAAGAACGTCCTAAACAAACCTGCCAGATCCAACAAAAAAAATACAAGTTTAAGATGCACTGAATTGGGTAAAACACACTTAATATTCGCATAGTCTAATATATATATATTTTTTACATTTAGTCTGTTATTCATTTCATTATATTTAGTAGACTGAAAGTAGCCTGTAGCCTGTCACTCGAACTTGGGCAAATTGAGTGCCAGTCACGGAGCTGGTTACTTTTAAAGGGATAGTTCACCCAAAAATGAAAATTACCCAATGATATACTCACCCTCAAGCCATCCTAGATGTATAGGACTTTCTTCTTTTAGATGAATACAATCGGAGTTATATTAAAAAAATGTCCTGGCTCTTCCAAGCTTTATAATGGCGGTTGAGATTTTAAAGTCCAATAAAGTGCATCCATCTATCATAAAAAGTGCTCCACACCATTTCGGCAGAAACAAATCAATGCTTTTGTGCAAGAAAAATATCCATATTTAAAACTTCCATATTTTAAACTGTAATCTCTAGCTCATGCCAACTGTCATACGTGCATTAACAAGAAAGTGGCGTTCCAGCAGAAAGCAAAACAAAACACAGTCACGAATTAGAAGTTCAAAACAAGGATTTATATCAAAAAATGTTGGAGGTTTTAGAAAAAAGCCAAGAGGAGACTGGTTTTCCTTTGCTGCAAACAAAACTTGGTTCTCGCGAGACATATTCTCACCGGAGCTTATGCTACGCCTACATCATCCGCTGGAACGCCACTCTTTCAGAAATATAAACTTTAAAGTTAAGGATTTTTTTCCTTACACAAATGCATCAGTTCACTTCAAGGCCTTTTTTAACTCTCTGGAGCAGCGTGGAACACTTTTTATGATGGATGGACACACTTTATTGAACTTCAAAATCTCAACAGCCATTCACTGCCATTATAAAGCTTGGAAGAGCCAGGACTGTATTGATCTAAAAGAAGAAAGTCATATACACCTATGATGAATTAAGGGTGAGTACATTTTAATTTTTGGGTAAGCTATCCCTTTAAGCTTAAAGCTTATTGGTGATATTAAGCAGGTTATCGTCCAATCATCATTAATATTTACATTGTCTAATAATAGTAAATTTATCAATTTCATACATATCCCACATTTTCCCACAAAATCACATCTACTTTCCTGCAACAAAGCAATAACCCACTGGTCACCCTAGCGTGGAGGAAGCGTAGTAGAGGTGTGATATCAGATCATTTGAAGATGATGAATATTAGCCGGACTAGAGCTTTTTACAGAGGTTTGATTGGCATGAGTGAGTTGCAGTAGTCAGGAGGTTGAGTAGTGAGGAGGTGGTTTGACAGAAGCTTTGCTTGTTCCTCTCAGAGGACGAATCTGAGGATCCCGTGGTGGTGAAAATGGCTTTGCAGGTGTGTAGAGAGGATCTTACCAAAGTCCAAGTTGAGCTTAACCGCCTACAAGCCGAATACAGCGATGTGGTCCCACGACGAGACTGGGATAACCTGAATCACATGCATGAGGAGACTTTAAAAAAGGTATGGGGAAAAAATGATATATAATTTTAAATACATATATAATTTTGTATTTATGTACATGTTGAGATCAAAAGTTTACATTCCCCTTTCAGAATCATTAAAAATGTTAATTATTTAACCAAACTAAGAGGGTTCATACAAAATGCATGTTATTTTTTATTTAGTACTGACCTGAATAAGATATTTCACATAAAAGATGTTTACATATAGTCCACAAAAGAAAATAATAGTTTAATTTATAAAAATTATCCTGGTTAAAAGTTTATATCCTCTTGATTCTTAATACTGTGTTCTTAGCTGAATGATCCACAGCTGTGTTTTTTTGTTTATTGATAGTTGTTCATGGGTTCCTTGTTTGTCCTGAACAGTTAAACTGCCTGCTGTTCTTAAGAAAAATCCTTCAGGTCCCACACTTTTGTTTTCCAGGATTTTTGTGTATTTGAATGACTGTATGATTTTGAGATCCAAGTTTTCACACTGAGGACAACTGAGGGACTCGTATGCAACTATTACATGCATTAAGAGCAGGGAGTGAAAACCTTTTGAATTTGAAGATGAGGAAAAGTAACTTATTTTGTCTTCTGGAAAACTATCTTCTGTAGCTTCTGAATGGCAGTACTAAATGAAAAAATATGATATTTAGGCAAAATAAGAAAAATGTACACATCTCCATTCTGTTCAAAAGTTTTCACACCCGGGCTCTTAATGCATGAATAATTCTATTAAGCAAGAATGGATTAAATGTAATCAAACCTAAAATAATGACTCGTAAACATCAGTTCTAGAAGTAGAATAAAGATAAGACATTTAATAATGTTTAATGTGATTTTTTTTCCTTGTTTTAGCTGGAAATCTTACAGACAGACTTTGACCAGTTAAAGTCTGAGTATGACACACTGCTTGAGGTTCATCGTCAGGTAGTTGTGCATAGAAACAGCCTTCAAAGAAGTCTATAGTTATAAATAAATAATCATAACTCATCTGATTACTAAACATTATTCTAATCAACAGTCAGCACCTGCTGTGTTACACTCCAATCAGTCTGTGCAGCAACATGGCTCAGATAACAAACACATTGTTACAACTCCCAGACCAAACTGGGAACAATGTTCAGGTAACACTATCTGAATTTTTCAGAAGAATTTTCCAGTCATAAGCTGTTATATCAGTTCTTGAGTTTAGGTTTGAGATAATCTTATGTAATTTGTGTTGCAGACATACTAGGAGGCAGTGAGCGGTGTAAAGAGCTCTTCGAAGGTCAATCCAGCCAAAAGAGGCTGGAGATCTTGCTGCAGCAGATGAATGAGTTCTTCACTGGACTTGTAAGTGTTTTTAAGATCAAAAATATAAATAGAACACTGCAGTAATGAAGTATTTTTGGAGGCCAACACTGAAGTTAGCATTGTCTTGGTTCTCTCAATAAAAACCTATAACCTAATAGGAATTTTCCATTGGCTTTAGGATTATTGTAGAAAGTTAGCCTAAATATAAAAAGAATTAAATAAGAAGCTAAACACAGGCTGGAAATGAACTACACCAGCTTTGCTGGGCTGATAAAAAGTTGTTTTTACAGGGCACATCCAGTGACGTCCCTATTTATCTAAAATATGAGGGGAAACTTAAGAACCTTAAGCTCAAGAAAACAGATGTAGTCAGAGTTATAAAAGACATCTGGAGGGAAAAAACTGCAGAGAACGAAAAGGTATGAATGGAATTCCAATATTCTCTCTTGATTTGCTTAAACAGTCACTATGAGCATTTAATGCTGTATTTCTCCACACATTTTTCTTCAATGAAGAATGATGACCCCAGAGATCTACAGGTGTTTCTTCACAGCTATCTTGTGGAACATTATAAGGATAAGGCAGGAGAATGGGCCTACAGCTTGATGGAAACCATCCAAAACAATCTTGAAGATGATCTCATTTGCCTTTTTAATGACGTCTTGACTGGGAAGGTTCATGCTTAATCTTAATAATCATTTGTGATGAAAATCCATAGCACTACTGAACAGTCAAGTCCAATGAAAGTTCCCCCTAAATGTCTAAATGTTATTGTGATATATGACTGATTATAGTTTTGTGGCAGGTTGATGAGAGTATCTACCATGGACAGACTCAGCTGCTGTCTCACTTGCTCAAGGTTTTAATTCAAAGTGACACAACACAATGCGGATCACTAACGGTCTTAGAATTTTGGTGAGCAAAAACTCTTATTTCCTTGTTAGAAATTGTATCATTGAAATTGATTATTATAATATGTGTGCTAATTTTCAGTGAGGCATTGAAGAAGGCTTTCCCTCTAAAGTCAGATCAGTACATAGAGGAGCTGTTGACAATGGCTCAGACAGAGCTGAGGAGTAATGGAGTGCGCATTGCTTATCAGACGCTTTATACAGAGGTCAGTTTCAAGATTTTGGCTTAGAACATAATTTATATTAAATGTAATCACTACCATTTAAAAGTCTGGGTTGGTAAGATATTTGAATGTTTTAGAAAAGTCTCATACACTCACCAAAGCTGCATTTATTTGTTTAATCTTTAAGACTGGAGTAATGACAATGAAATTTCAGTAATTATAATAAAAAAATTTTTTTTTTTCAAAATTTTTACAGGATTTTTTTTTTGCTGAAAATAAATTATTTGTAAAATTATAAATGTCTCTACCGTCACTTTTGATCAATTGAATGCATCCTTGCTAAATAAAGGTATACATTTCCTTTAATAAAAATAAAAATCACTCCAGGACACAGATGGAAGACACAAAGAATTCCTGAGTCTAGTTAAAAAACAAGCTACTGCTGAGAGACTCCAGTACATCAGCGAGCTGAGAGTACAACTAGAGGGCAAAGGGTGAGAGATCATCATCCATCCACTGTTTACAGAATGTTATTAAAGACCTCAAAGTAAAAGCTACATTTAACTAATCCTTTTTAGATTTCGATATGAATATTGTCATAGTTTTGCCCTGCTTTGTATATCATCAATGTAGGCAAGTGGATGCAGAGCACCTCAGGGCTGCCTTCAAGACTATCGATCCTTCACTGGATTCTGAAACTCTAGACTGGAATCTCAGTGTAGCTTTTCAGACAAAGGAGTGCGAATTACAAGCTCAAGCTTTGAGCACGGAGGCTGTGATACAGCGTCTCTCTGTGGCTAATGTGAAAAGGGCAGGGCCAAAGTGATGACCGTTGCTATGTCTAGCACATTTCCAATCTTTTTATAGCACACTACGTATACAAACCAAGCACAGCACTCTTAATAGTTTGTATATTGTTATGTAATTAGGTAAATCACATATTAATAATGACACAATAATGAAATCATTATTTAAGTAGCCTCATGTCTCTAATATGCTACTCTTTTGTTTTGCTTTTCCTGATAAAGAAACTGTGATGCTTGACACTTTTACATTTCAATCAACAAAGCTATATTAATTTGTATTGTCTGCTACAGATTACTTAGTAGTTATTTTTATGTCAATAAATGCTACATTTGTATTTATTTGTTTGTCAGTTTTATTCTGTTAATTTAATGCAATTTTTTTATAAACAAGCACTCAATTTTCCACCTGGTAGATACAATGCATTTGTGAGACTAATTGAAAACTAAACTGAAATTTTAGACAAAATTCACAACCACAGATTGTAAATAGAAGAGAAACTACACAAATATGGTTTCTAAGGGACAATACTTGTATTTAAAGTATACTATACTATTCTGCGTGCTGCTTTAACATGCTTTTATTTTTTGCTTTTCCATAAAAAGAAAAGGGACAATACTTGTATGTAAACTATACTATACTATACTATACTATACTATACTATACTATACTATACCGTGTGCTGCTTTAACACGTTTTTATTTTTGGCTTTTCCTTAAAAAGAAAAGCGACAATACTTGTGGGTATTTAAACTATACTATACTATACTATACTATACTATACTATACTGTGTGCTGCTTTAACACGTTTTTATTTTTGGCTTTTCTTTAAAAAGAAAAGGAACAATACTTGTGAGTATTTAAACTATACTATACTATACTATACCGTGTGCTTCTTAACATGTTTTTATTTTTGGCTTTTCCTTAAAAAGAAAAGGGACAATACTTGTATGTAAACTATACTATACTATACCGTGTGCTGCTTTAACATGTTTTTATTTTTGCCTTTTCTTTAAAAAGAAAAGCGACAATACTTGTGAGTATTTAAACTGTACTGTACTGTACTGTACTATACTATACTATACTATACTATAATGTGTGCTGCTTGAACACGTTTTTATTTTTGGCTTTTCCTTAAAAAGAAAAGGGACAATACTTGTGAGTATTTAAACTATATTATACTATCCTATACCGTGTGCCGCTTTAACATGTTTTTATTTTTGGCTTTTCCTTAAAAAGAAAAGGGACAATACGTATGAGTATTTAATATACTATATTATACTATACTAAGTGATGCTTTAACATGTTTTTATTTCTTTCTAGCTTTTCCTTAAAAAGAAAAGGGACAATACTTGTATTTAAACTATACGAACTATACTATACTATACTGTGTGCTGCTTTAACTTTTTATTTTTAGTTTTCCTTAAAAATAAAAGGGACAATACTTTTGAGTATTTAAAGTATACTATACTATTCTGTGTGCTGCTTTAACATATTTTAATTTTTGGCTTTTCCTTAAAAAGAAAAGGGACAATACTTGAATTTAAAGTATACTATACTATTCTGTGTGCTGCTTTAACATGTTTTTATTTTAAAAGAAAAGGGACAATACTTGGGAGTATTTAAACTATACTATACTACACTATACTATACTATACTGCATGCTGCTTTAGCATGTTTTTATTTTTGGCATTTCCTTAAAAAGAAAAGGGACAATACGTATGAGTATTTAAACTATACTATACTATACTATACTATACTATACTGTGTGTTGCTTTAACATGTTTTTATTTCTGGCTTTTCCTTAAAAGGAAAAAAGACAATACTTGTATTTAAACTATACAAACTATACTATACTATACTATACTATACTATACTATACTATACTATGTGCTGCTTTAACTTGTTTTTATTTTTGGCTTTTCCTTAAAAAGAAAAGGGACAATACTTGTGAGTATTCAGAGTGTACTGTACTATTCTGCTTGCTGCTTTAATACGTTTTTTTTTTGGCTTTTCCTTCAAAAGAAAAGGGACATTACTTGTGAGTATTTAAAGTATACGAAATCTAAATCAGCAAAGCTATATTCATTTGTATTGTCCGCTACAGGTTACTTAATAGGCTAGCTATTTTATGTCAATAAATGGTAGGTTTATATTTATTTGCTAATCAGTTTTGTTACAATTTAATGTAATTTATTAACAAGGGCGTAACTTACTCTTGGTAAAAGCAAAGAAGCACATTTGTGAGACTAAAAACTAAACTGAAATGTTCGGCACATATAATTTCATTTAACAGAATTTACAACCACACAAATAGAAGAGAAACTGCACAAATACGATCTCAACGGGAAAATATTTAAAGCATACTATTCTTGGATTCACCTGCTGCTCGAAGCACTAGTTCTAGATTTGGAAAGCAATATATCAACAACTAGCCTATGTTTACACTGAGAATCTGTTGACTCGCTGTCAAGAAGCAAAATTCAAAGCCGTGTGTAAGCGCTTTGCGCATGCTCAGACCGAAGAGGCCGTTCAACTTCTGTTCTCGGCGCGCTGGAATCGCCATAACTGGAACCGGGGATTCGGTTTAGGGCTCACGGAGGTAAGATGTTGCTCGCGTATTATTTATAACAGTTAAGAATGTATTCACGCTGCACATAACTACTTTATAACTACTTTATGCAAAGTAGCACTGGGGCTTTTTGCCAAGAATATTCTGAAGCTCTAGCTAATAGGACACGCCTATAGGACAGGAGCGTGTACGGGCCGCCGCGACTGCATTCAGCTCATATGGCTCTGGAGTATTTTTAGAACGGAACGAGGGTGGGTTTGCTCCAAGTTGACCGTTGATCGTTACTATTCAAACTCCGAGTCGATATTCAAAAAGCAACGTCCGCTTGAACGTAAAACACAACTTTTTCGCATCACGATTTAGCCGGTGAGCTCGTTGTAGACAGACAGCCCAGTGTTAGCACGTCTACGGCTAAAGCTAAAATGAATCAGTCAGTCAGCGAGGCCATTGAAAGCTAGCTAGTGATCTTAGCATGGTTACTTTTGCCACTAATTAGCGTACTTGATCATATAGTGGCTGTGGTGTAACGGAAATTATTTTAACTACAATTTGGACGTGTTCATTGCGTCGCTGCTTGATTTGTAAATTAAGTTAGTACTTGGTAAGCAAACAACTAGTGCTAAGAGTGTCTAAAATCCTCTTTAAAATGACCAGTCCATGCTTTTATATATCAATCATTAATGTACATGTCGTTTTGATCTAATTCTAGTTCTTTGATCTAGTGGAACCAGGTTAGTGCAATTGATGTCATTCATAGTTCATACACAATTACTAATGTGTTTAAGAAAGTTTAATTGTAGTGAGCTGTCATCAACTGCTCTAAATAACTGTACTTGTTAAGTGGAAACTAGATATTGGAAAAATTGATACGTTTTAGTTTGAAAGTCTTCAGTGGATCATGGCCTAATCACATGACTTGTTAGTCAAAGTTGCTGACAAATCCATAGGGGTTTTGAAAAGGGTGGAGCAGGAGTGTGTTAGATTCCATGAGCTTCTAAATAGAAAGTAGCTTATTACACTAAATGCATGTTTAAATCAAGGACTATCATTCTAAATTGAAAAGAATAGAGAAAAAGGGGTATACATCACACAGATAGTGTATGAAAAATTAAAACAAAATAATAATAATAACATGGGCAGCCAATGATAATCTATCCTACTTAAAGACCTCAAGCATTTAGATATAACTTTTGTAATAAACAGAGGATTATTGTGCATTGGTGTGGACACTAACATAGCTAATGTTTTTGGTGTGTACAGGTCTTAAATAGTTAGTTCACTTAAAAATGAAAATTCTGTCATTTATTACTCATTCTCATGTCGTTCCAAACCCGTAAGACCTTCGTTCATCTTCAGAACACAAAAAAAAAAGATATTTTTGATGAAATCCGAGAGCTTTCTGACCCTGCATAAACAGTAACACAACTGAAATGTTCCCAGACCTAGAAACATAGGAACGACATTGGTAAAACAGGATGTGACTTGGATAAGAGCTGTTGAATAAAGTAGTTGTTTTTGTTTTCTTTGCACACAGAACGAATCTCATAGCTTTGTAAAATTGCGGTTGAACCACTGATGTCACATGGACTGTTTTACTAATGTGCTTTCTACCTTTCTGGGCCTTGAACATGGTAGTAGCGTTGCTGTCTACGCAGGGTCAGGGTCTGTGATGTCAGTCATCGAAAACTATC
Organism: Labeo calbasu; assembly: GCA_019740295.1. Taxonomy (NCBI): domain Eukaryota; kingdom Metazoa; phylum Chordata; class Actinopteri; order Cypriniformes; family Cyprinidae; genus Labeo; species Labeo calbasu. Next base: position 76,441 of record JAHKKF010533063.1, read on the forward strand.
TTTAAACGCAGCGCCGTTGTCTTCATTCGCCTGCATGAGCAGAAGCGCTTTAGTTTCACAATCTGTCCAATTTGACAACATTTTTGAAATCTGAGTCACAGCTCAGAGTAAACATGTCATCTCCATAAGAACACTATGATTGGCCAGTTTCAACCAAACCAGACTTCATTCATCAGCGTGTTTTATGTGCTCCTACCAGTAATCTTCGTTCTGCGTTTACATAGAGCACATTACCGGTATTTACAACTTCACATACCGGTAAACTGCCAGAACAAATTTACCTGGGGTTTTTGAAATGGTCCTATTCAAACATGGTCTCTTAATGGTAATTTACCAGTAAAGACTGTATGTGTGAAGGGGGTAAATGTTAGTAATGTTCGAAGCAGATGTCATAGTAGACCAGACATATTTTACATTGAGCGGTTCATTCATAAATCCATAAGATCTTACCTTCACGCTGTGAAAACACAATGTGGAAGACAAAAGACAACAAGCTCAGCACTGAAAAGGTTAATTTAGTGCCAGAAAAATAAAAAGGTGCACTCAGTAATTTTGCCAGTTAAAACCTTTACATACAAAGCAGCAGCACTTTGAGAAATATTCTTAAAATTATTTACACTCGCATAAAAATTCCTATCATAAGTTGTTTATTTGTTACAGTGGAGCAGGTTGCTTCATCATGGGCTCCGCCATGTTGGCATCACATGACCAGCCCTATGATGCAATTGACAAGTTGCTAATAATATGCTTACTTAGCATATTAAATATTATATTTCACATAAGCCCTTAAAGGGACAGTTCACCCAAAAATGAAAATTGAAAGCGGTAGTTGCATTGCTGTCTATACAGGGTCAGAAAGCTCTCGGATTTCATCAAAAATATCTTAATCTGTGTTCCGAAGACAAACAAAAGTCCTACAGGTTCAGAACGATATGAGGGTGAGTAATTAATGACAGAATTTTCATTTTTGGGTGAACTAACCCTTTAACAAAATGTAAACAAAAGTACATCTTAACACAATACAAGTGATAATGACCAAGTGTGCACTTGGTGCATCCAGGTTGTTAGGTATCGATGTATGGTCCAAGATCACTGTTGGCTCCAAAAAAAAGCCATTAAATCTAGATTAAAGTTTCAGATTTTTCTTGTCAGATGTTCTCAACCCTCAGTCTGTCATGTACATTGAGTCATGTATTCTGTCTCCACCAGTGCCTGTAGCAGGGTGAATCAGAATGGGAGACAAGCCGATTTGGGAACAAATAGGATCCAGCTTTGTGCAACATTACTATCAGTTGTTTGACACAGACAGGACTCAACTTGGATCGATATATGTGAGTATTGTATGAAGCTCTTGTCTTCCGGATAGTTCTCTCTTGACTAGTCCCATAGTCGAGAGAAATGTTTTACTGTCTCTGCCTTGCCATCACGTTAGTGTTCAAAGCGTCACTTGGTTTATGTCTTGCAGAATGACGCTAGATGCAACAAACAAGTTTTGTCGTGTGTTCAGCAGAGGAGTCTTTTCAGGCCAGAAATATGGTTCTATGCTGGACCTTTAAAAAGAGCCTAAAGAGCTCATACATGAACAATATATAAAAGAGCAACATGTTATTAATTACTCACCCTCATGTTGTTTCAAACCTGTAGGATCTTCATTCGTCTTCGGAATGCAAATTAAGAGATTTTTGATGAAATCTGAGCGTTTTCTGACCGTGCATAGACGGCAATACAACTAATGTTCAAGGTAGTAAGGACATTGATAAAATAGTCCAATTGACATCAGTGGTTCAACTGTAATTTTATGATGCTACGAGAATAGTTTTAGTGCGCAAAGAAAACAAAAATAATAACTTAAAACTATTCTTTTTCGTGTCAGTCGACATGCATTCACGAAAGTACCACTACATTGAATATAGTCGCTATTTTTGTTTTCTTTGCACAAAAAAAGTATTTTTATAGCTTTATAAAATTAAGGTTGAACCACTGATGTCACATGAACTATTTTAACAATGTCCTTACTACCTTTTTTAGGCATTGAACGTGGTAGTTGCTGTACAGGGAGTGTTAGAAAGCTCTAGGATTTCATCAAAAATATCTTAAATTGTGTTATAAAGATGAGCAAAGGTATTACGGGTTTGGAAGGACATAAGGGTGAGTAATTAATTACAGAATTTTCATTTTTTGTGAACTATCCATTACAGTGTCTGTCTGTGTGTGTGTATATATATAAACTGGCCACAGCCCTGCTTCTCTGTCTGGCTTCATATTGGCTTCTTTAGCTTATCTACATGTTTTTTTTCCTCTAGATTGATGCGTCATGCCTTACGTGGGAGGGTCAGCAATTCCAGGGAAAAGCGGCAATTGTCGAAAAGCTTTCCGTAAGTATTCATGTGTATTTTGTTGCCGTTGTTTGATAGTCTTTTCTCATTTCCTCTGTGTTCAGAGATTAACATTCATTTCTGAAAATAGAGGGTGGGAGTTTCCCAACTATAAACCAATACTGATTTTTAAAAAATCTCTAAAATCAACCCATATATTGTGCATCTCTATTTAAATATTGACCAGATGTTTAATTATCATATGTACACTACCAGTTAAACATTTTTGGACAGAAAGATTTTTAATGTTTTATAAAGAAGTCTCTTCTGCTCACCAAACCTGCATTTGTTTGATCCAAAGTAGAGCAAAAACAGTAAAATTACTTTTACTATTTAAAATAACTGTTTTCTATTTGAATATATTTTAATGTGTAATTTATTCCTGTGATTTCAAAGCTGAATTTGTAGTATCGTTACTCCAGTCACATGATCCTTCAGAAATCCTTCTAATATTCTGATTTGCTGCTCAGAAAAACATTTATTATTTTTATTATGTTGAAAACAGAGTCAAATGTTTTCAGGTTTCTTTGAATAGAAAGTTCAGAAGAACAGAATTTATCTGAAATAGAAATATTTTGTAACATTATAAATGTCTTTATCATCAAAAAAACATCCTTGCTAAATAAAAGTATCAATTTATTTAATTAAAAAAATAATAATAAGTACTGACTCCGAGCTTTTGAATAGTGTAGTATATTACTTTTTATTTCAGATAAATGCTGATAATAATATTCTTTGGATCTTTCTGTTCATCACAGAATCCTGAAAAATGTACTCAACTGTTTTAAAAATGCTAATAATTTTTTTAAAAATCAGCATAGTAGAATGATGTAGAATGATGATCATGTGGCTTTGAAGACTGGAGTAATGATGCTGAAAATTTACATTTGATCACAGGGATAAATTACATTTTAAAATATATTCAAATAGAAACCAGTAATTTTAACAGTTGAAAATATTTCACAATATTTCTGCGCCAATAGCCTTGTGGTTAGTGCCCCAACATATAGCAGCTGTGTTCGTGGCGACCCGAGTTCGAATCCCGTCTCGAGGTCCTTTGACGATTCCGCTTCCCTCTTTTTGCCCAGTACGTTCCTGTCATCTCTCTACTATCCTGTCCATTGAAAAGCCCAAAAATATAACTTAAAAAAAAATGTAGGCTTGATGAGCAGTAGAGACTTCTTTAAAAAACATGAAAATCTTACTGTCCGAAAACTTTTGACTGTTAGTGTATATGAAATATCTTTCAGTTTAAACAATATACATTATATATTGTTTTTCAGAGCCTGCCCTTCACAAAAATAGCTCACAGCATCACAGCACAAGACCACCAGCCAACCCCTGATAGCTGCATATTGAGTATGGTAGTAGGCCAACTAAAAGTAAGTATTTTCTAAATTTAAGTTTGACCTCTGACAGTTATGCTATTACAGCAGCGCTTGAGGTGAACACTTATGTATGTGATAAGGTCTAGGAGGGCATTCTCCTCATTTGAAATGCATAACATCACCTTTTAAAAAGAGAGCTGCCGTGGACGGTTTAAGCCTCTCTTGATTGTCCTCTCGCTCCTCCTTACGTGACGTAGTACTGAGTAATCAAAGATTTCATAAGCATTTCAGAGCTGTAGTGTGTGTGTTTGTCTATCAGGCGGACGATGACCAGGTGCTGGGCTTCCACCAGACCTTTCTGTTGAAAAGTATCAACACTGCCTGGGTTTGCACCAACGAAGTCTTCAGGCTTGCCCTGCACAACCTTTGAGCTTAAAGGCTCTCGGTGGTCACATGGCCTTTCCTCCTTCTCTTAATGTCTGTAAGGACCAGTGTCCGCTTGGGTTCACGCACACCGTACGGGCCTCTCTACTAACGGCTTTAAGCTGTGTTCAGATCAAGCGTCTGTGTGGATTGTCAAATCTGTTCATGCAGGTTTGCCTGGTGTGTTTGTGATTTTGTTTGCACTTTTGCAGCAACAAAACAACCGAAAGTCATTCTGACGTTTCATGACATAATGTGTTCAACAACGTGACAAAGTATAGAAAAGTTTAACTTAACGAGCACCGACTTGCTGTGGTGACTAACACCCGTTTCACACATACTCCTTTTGCAGTCTGTGTGCATTATGTATGCGGTGAAGAAGCAGCACGGCCTCATTGTGTTTTCACATAGGATGTGTTGCAGTCTGCTACTGATCTGTGGCTGTATACCACAAACACAAAATAATTTATTGTTTAATTTTCAAACCAAACGGTATTAATTAAAATGCTTTTTCAGCGTTATGCTTCTCTTATTACAAAATACAGTAATACAGTCTTTCATAGACGTTCACTTTTAAACACAGTAAATATCAACAATGTATTATTCAGTGCATTTCACTTCTAGATTTATATATTCATTTGCTCAAGCAAGTGGCAAAACTTTTAAACAGCCTATAGACTATTTTTTTTTAATGTTCCACTGACAGGAGCAGTCGACTCTCAGAGTTCCTACGGATTAAAAACTTATGGTCCCTATGAAATCCATTTTATTTTTTTTCCAAAAAGTTTTTGTTTTAATTTTTATGAATTCTTTTTTTTTTTCTAGACATTATAATGGGTAAATTTTAAAAAATGCAGAAAAAGCAGAAAAAAGCATGTCTAATTAATTGAAATCATGAAACTTACACAATTTAACATCAATTTATTAAAAGTTTAACAGAACTTAAGAGGTTTACTCCAAATTCTGTCTTTTTTTATTTTCTGGATACCATTTTAATGATTTCATTACATTTGGATAATCAAAAGCATCTCTAATTGAGTGATTTTATAAAAAATATTCTTTTTCAGAAACACTGTGTTTTTAAATTAATTCTGGTAAATATTTTCTTCTGGTAAATATTTCTTAAAAATAATGTTTTAATAATACGTTTATTAGTAGTTGTACTGTCATTACATTAATATTTTTTTCTGTCACCCTTGCTTTAAATTAAATTGTACTTTTATTTTGACGGGTTGCTGCGAAGACCTTTAAGTTTCTGTTTGGATATGATATGATTTAAGAATACCGACGTACTTTTAATTTATTCATCCAAAATTTGGCAAATTCCGTGACATTCCATGTTATACAGTAAATTCTATTTTTAAGACTGGATTGCATGACTACGTCTGCATTTTCCACACTACAGAAATCATAGGACCCTAAAAACTAACATGAACTCGTTCAAAAATATGGCATACTTGGGTTCAAATATATTTCTGTTGAGCTTTTTGATTCGATTTATAAAAATGCAACATTAAATAATATGTGAATGAACAAGGATTGACTATTGGAGTAAAACAAGTGTTATAAAATCATTGTTTTGAATTAGTTTTTCAATATATTAGTTATATTTTAAATATTAGTAATTTGTGATTTTTGTCATTTTATTTAATTTTATTATTTTAATTTTTTAATATTTCAGCTTAGTTTATTTAATTTTAAGGTTTTTTTTTTATTTGATTTCAGTTTTCATTTTAAATAAAAATTTTGTGTTATTTGTTAACGTTAGTTAATGTATTAACTAACGAATAAACAGGGAATAATACATTTATTACACTATTTATTAATCTTTGTTAATGTTAGTTACTAAAAATATAGTTGTTCATTGTTTATGTTAGTTCACAGTGCAATATCTAATGTTAACAACTCAGCTTGTGATTTTAATAATGCTTTAGTAAATGCTGAAATTAACATTAAAATTAATACATGCTAAATATTATAAGCATTGTTCCTTTTAGTTCATGTTAACTAATGTTAACTGATGAACCTTACTGTAAATTATTACCAAAATTGTAATAATTTTAGTTAACTAACAACACTGAGTATATGTTTATATACGAGTATGAATGAGTTTATAAGCTTGTGACTTCTTTAAAATGATTGTTTGAGTTACATCAGTATATGGTTTGTGTTTAATTTAATAAAAATGTGGTCATAACCTAACATATGGCCAATTTATATTACATTTTTGTATTATTTGTGGTGATTCATTAGTGAAGATCTTTCAAAGGTGAAGTCCGCTTCCAGAACAAAAATGTACAGATAATATACCCCTTTGTCATCCAAGATGTTCATGTCTGTCTTTTTTCAGTCGTAAAGAAATTATGTTTTTTGAGGAAAACATTTCAGCATTTTTCTCCATCCAGTGGACTTCTATAGTGCCCTGAGTTTGAACTTCCAAAATGCAGCTTCAAACGATCCCAAATGCGGTTGTAAACGATCCCAGCCGAGGAAGAATCTCGTATGAATGTCTTATCTAGCGACACGATTGGTTATTTTCATAAAAATAATACAATTTATATACTTCTTAATCTCAAATGCTCGTCTTGTCTTACTCTGCCTGAACTCTGTGTATTCTGACACAAGACAGGGTAGGTTGAAAAACTCGAGTCGTATTTTCTCCCTCAACTTCAACTTCAACATCGCTGCAGAAGTGCTGACCCAGTCTATGCTAAGTGAACATGGAAAGAATATCAAACACCCTTAACAAAAAAGGTAAAACAGTGATGTAGGATGATTTTGAAGTTGACGGAGAACATAAGATGGGAGTTTTTCGACATACCCTAACTGTCATGAACCTGAAAAACGAGCGTTTGAGATAAAAAAATATATAAATTGTATTATTTTTATGAAAATAACCGATCGTTTTGCTAGATAAGACACTTTTTTCTCAGCTGGGATCGTTTACAACTGCATTTGGGATCGTTTGAAGCCACATTTAAACTACATTTTGGAAGTTCAAACTCGGGGCACCATAGAAATCCACTGTATGGAGAAAAATGCTGAAATGTTTTCCTTAAAAAACATAATTTCTTTACGACTGAAGAAAGAAAGACATGAACATCTTGGATGACAAGGGGGTCAGTACATTATCTGTACATCTTTGTTCTGGAAGTGGACTTCTCCTTTAATTTCAGCTCTAGGCTCAGTTTATGTCATGTTTTTATTTTTGTTTCACCTTCACTGACCAAAATATGCTGTAAATATGTTATGACATGTCCTTAGCTGTGAAAAAGTGAATATTGAGACACACTATCAGCCTTTAATTAGCCGTGGTTCCTTAATGCAGCTTTTGACTTTCTAATTTGCTTTGAAACGTGCTGAAAAACTAACAGCATTTGAATTTTTAGCCTGGGTTTAGTCCCCACTGAAGTGTTGCACAGTTGTATGAGAGTCTCCGTTTAAGTCTCCTCTGTGTTTCTGCTCTGTCTAGGCAGATGATGACCCCATCATGGGATTCCATCAGAGCTTCATCTTGAAGAACATTAACGAGGCGTGGGTTTGCACCAATGACATGTTCCGCCTGGCGCTGCACAATTTTGGTTAAACGCCCCATGGCTAGCAGGAGGGAAGTAGGGGAAGGTGGAGGATGGGGTTCCACCCCGATGACGCCTGAACCTGTCAATCAGCCCTTCATCCATCACACTCAAGAGAAACGGCACCGGATTACAGCAGTCAATCACAGAAAAACATGCAGGCGTATACAGTACTGCCTCTACTCCAGAAATGACATGTTTCTTTGCTGAAAGCCCACACATCCATCAAACTGACCCTTTTCCTTCGCCAACCTGCATGATGATGGGGAGCTTAAATATCAGAGGACGCCCTGACCAGGACAAATACGTATTAACCTAACCTCGGCTGTTTGATATTTACATTTTAGTTGCTGATTTTGACTTTGAAATAACAACCGTCTTACTGTCTCTCTTTGCTTTAGTACAAAGTGTGTTCAGCTTGTTTTTAGAATATGCTCCTTGAAGTTTAAATCTTTTTTTTTTTGTTGTTTTTTGTTTTCGCCCCACTTGAAAATTGGTGTGATGTCAGGTTGCTCTAGCTATCCAAAGAACACCACCCTAATTTCCCCTTCCCCTCAGACCAGTGTGCTTCCCAGTTTCTGCTCACTGCTCTCTGTGACAATAATTACCAAGCCACGATACACAATAAAACCTTTGACTTTTTCTTAACAATGTCATCATCTTGTTCATCCCCCTGTCTCGTTTTGCGTCTACCTTTTTTCCCTTTTCTATGCTTGCCTGTTCATGTTTTTGATACTGCTTCATATTAGATTCTCTCATTAAGATTACGGATTTATTTAAGGGGAGCAGAAAACAGTGGAGCTGTTATTTCTCTCTTTACAGGTGGCCAGTGTTTCGTGCAGTTGATTAGACTTTTATATATATATATATATATATATATATATATATATATATATATAATGTTGGCTTATTTGGTAGAACATTGCTATGATTAGCAATGTCATTAATTTACAAAATTTTCCTAATTCTAAAAATGGTAGAATTATAAATGGATGCTCTTGTTAAAAGAAGAAAAATCATAATCAAAAAGTGCCCAGATGAATCGTCTCGGTGCTTTTATTCTTTCATTTACCCTTTCTGTTTTAGTTCAGAGGTTTTCCCTGTTTTCCATTGATAAAAATCTTAAAGTAATGAAATGTGGGATGTTATGTTTCATAAGCTTGTATGAATGTAAATGTCAAGTTTGTAGTGTGGCCAAAGCTGTTATTACCTTCCATATTTAGGCTTATATTTTGACATTTCCAGTACAAGAAGGATCACAGACACGAAGAGGTGACTATTTTCTCATTTCCACAAAATGTTTACACTAAAGGAGTTGTGTTTAGGATTAGAAAATCATATTCATAAAATATGAAGGCCTTTGTGCCAAGGTGATGGTACAGATATTTTAGAAAGATGTCTTCTGCGTTGTAGCTTTTTGCACTGAAATATCTAGACAGATCTGCTAGAACATCAGTATAATGAGTCACATTCTTGCATTATATATTTTTTTGCTGGAATACATGTATTGTACACGTACTTCATGCTTGCTTGGCCCTGCAGATATCCACTCTTTTTGTGGTTTAAGGGGTAAAGCAAAAGAAGACTTGATTTTCCCAAACAAAAACAACAGTAATACAATGTGAATACAGTAAGAGACTACTTCAGCTGATTACATGTATGTGGAAATAAAGGAGATCAAAGTAAAGTTGTGCTGGTATGTTATTTCTGGTCGCCGTGATTTTGCCAAGTAAGACATGTTCCTGGATCAATATGTTTTGTTGATCCTGGATCAACATTACTGTCCAAAAATATAGACTTAACCCAATCCCTACCCCTAAACCTAACCATAATCACAATTTATTCCTAAAATCAGAGGGAAATGATAGCTAATTAAGAAAGGTGTAGAAGCATCAAACTCTTATCCTAACTCTAAAACTGACATTTCCTGAAAAATTATCCCTCAATTCTGATTGGCTGATTGAAATGTTGTTCCAGGATCAACAAGGATGTTAATCCAGGAATATGGTGTACTTGGCGAAATCACGTTCACCGTTATTTCTATAGATCGAGGAACTAGTTGAAAACGAGTTGAAAGTGATATTTTGACGACAACTTATTAAAAAAAGTCATGATAATAAGTTGTGTAATGATTATTAATAGCACGCCAGTAGAATATATGAATTTGTGATTTCTAAAATCAGATTATCATATTGAAAATTTAATTCAAGAGCGCACGTCAAGTGAGGTAATTCACTCCGGAACCGAAGAAAACCTGCCAGCAGAGGCGGGGGAATGAAATGCAGGGAACGCTCGACGGAAGTTGACGGACGATTGCAAGCTTTTATGAGGGGCGAGCTCAGACACAAAATTAAACTATTGAGAATTTGACAGTTTTCAGTGATTCAATCCCCCCCTTCCCTACTCTATGGCTTCCAGTTCCAACATGGACATAGAGGGCGCGACCCAGCACCTTCGGGATATCTTAAAACTGGATCGTCCCGGTAATTCGGCCGGTAAGTTGCCGGGGAAGGGAGCAGCTAGGCCGCGGCGCGATGATGCTGCGCAGCGCTTGATTTCAGCGCAAGCCACCTGACTGTAGTCGCTCAAAAACGCGGGACAGCGCTTACTACGTTGTATAAGTAATAAACATCATGTTTGGTATATTAATATGATTAAATAAAAGGAAGGGTAAAGTAGCATGTACGGGCTAAACTCATGCTGGCGCAGCAGCAGCTTCGCTCAGAGAGAAAGAGTTAAGTATTAATTGCGACATGAGCATGAATCATATTCAACAGTTTAATGCATTTCATATGTATAAATATGCAGTTACGTGATAAAAGTGGCATTATAGGTTTCTGAAAGAGGACATGTCAAGTCAAAACGACGGTTTCAAAACCTGCTTAACTTTTTGGGCATCATTACTAGGTTGTGCCTTATGTTAGGACAACACATACAGTATGTTACACACATCATATATATTTACATAGATATACACGTTTATTTATTTATTCTGAAAAAAACAATTAATATATACTAATGGGAGGGGGAATGTTAGTCAAGCATAGGTGGTGATGCACCTCTCTGACATGGATTGAAAGTCATTATAGTAATAGAGACTGCACCAGTGCATTTTTACAACGTGATTTATCATTCATATAATTCCACAGAGCCCTCTTTGGTAGAGAGCCAGAGAAAACCATCTTTCAATGGAGAGTTGAATGGCGTTCTTGGAGCCGATCTTATCGGAGCAGGAGGACTTGCTCCAATGGTGGAGCCAACGACTCATAACACAGACAAACTTAATGGACAGGACACACAGACCATGTATGTTTTGCTGTCTTTAACTCTGTATTTTATGTTAAATGCATTCTTTAGCAAAACATTATTGTCATTATCGTCTCACGAACTGAAATTTTTAATATATGCTAGACTTTATAACATTTACACTACCTTTCAATGATTTGAGATCGGTGAGATTTTTAAATGAGCGTCTTACGGTCACCAAGGCGGTGTTTATTTGATTACAAATACAGTGTGAACCTTAATATTGTGAAATATTATTACAATTTTAATATTGTTTTGTTTTAATATATTTTAACATTTAATTTAAAACTTGTAAGCAGACAGTTTAACACATTGCTATCTTCAGTGCTCACTTAACAACCAGCTTTCACACTTTTTTTAAGTAGGTCAACAATTAAACATTTAATTTATTCCTGTGATGGAATATTCCAGCTATTCCAGTCTTTTGTGTCACATGATCCTTCAGAAATCATTCTGATATGTGAATCAGTCATAAGGGTAATTTTTTTTTTTTAATTAAGATTTATACATCATCTGAAAGCTGAAAAAAACTTTCAATTTATGTATGGTTTGTACAATATTTGGCTGAGATACAACTATTTGAAAATCTGGAATCTGAAGGTGCAACAAAAATCTAAATATTGAGAAAATCACCTTTTTTGTTTGTTTTTTGTACCAGTTGCCTTTCAGGAGACGACGGGTCCACCTGTGTCCCCATCAGAGCAAACAATGTGGAAATTGTGTCCAGTCGTGACTCTAGTATTGACAGTAAGGCTCGTGGCAGCAACAAGGTGTGTAAATGAATCAACTTGTGCAAAACTGTTTATTAGTAGCAGTTCAAACTTTGACTCATGGAAAACCTAGAAAAATCTGAATTTTAAAGGGATAGTTCACCCAAAAATGACTTGCCCTCATGTATTTCCAAACCCATTCCAAGACTATTGTTCATCTTCAGAACACAAATTAAGATATTTTACGCCTTTTGCAAGCAGAAGAATGCACGTACATGCATTATGGTACTCTTGTGATACGTACGGAAGAGAAATTGTTTAATAAAGTCATTATTTTTGCTTACAATTGCATATAATTACAGTTGAACCACTGTTGTCACATGGACTATTTTAAAGAAGTAATTTCTACCTTTCTGGGCATTGAACGTGTCAATTGCATTGTTGTCAATGCAGGATAAGAAGCTCTTGGATTTCATCAAAAATATATTTTTGGTTGATCTATCCCTTTAATTTTGTATTTCCAGCTTTGGAAAAGTAATTTTTAAATGAACAAAATTATGAAAACCATGAAAACTTCTAGTGAGTAATTCTTGGGCAGTATAATTTTGGCTCGGTTGTGAAATATTTACTTGGCTAGAAAAATCTAAAACTAACTGTTGGGAAAGTCATAGAGATCAATAGGTCATAATCCTTTCATGACGACTTTTCTTACAGGTTAAAATTCAGCCAGTGGCCAAATATGACTGGGAGCACAAATACTACTATGGCAACTTAATAGCTGTGTCCAACTCATACTTGGCTTATGCTATCAGAGGTCAGTTTGCACACTGTCTTTGTCCGTGGCTCGTTTAGCACAGTCCTTTGAATAAAATGTTGATGGGATTCAGCTGAGTGGTTTCTAATTGTTTTTCGCTCACAGGGGCAAACAATCATTCTATGATCCGAGTGCTGCGGCTGGGCTCGACGGAGCGTTCGTTGCTAAAGGGCTTTACCGGTGCAGTCACAGACCTTGCTTTTGCCCACTTGGACTCCACCCTGTTGGGCTGCGTCGATGAGGCTGGAAACATGTTCATTTGGCAGCTCACTAGCCACAGCAGCAAAATACAGTATCCTCTGCAGATTGAACAGGAATTATGATGAAGATATTTCACGTTTTAGACCACTAATACATTTTATTTTAGTCAAACTTTTTATTTATTTCTATATGTAAAAAATCTGGATCTACCTATATTGTGGTAAAATGCTAATGAGCAGGTGAACTGTGATATTTCTCCTTAACGTTGATGTTTCTTAGAGATGAAGTGATCGTTCACATCCGAAGGCCTGAGGACACGCCACTAAATTCCAACCGCAGACTCATCTGGTGTCCCTTCATCCCGGAGGACAATGATGAGAACCCGGAGGATCCGTGTCAGACACTGGCGCTCCTTCATGAAGACAGAGTATGTCTTCTCTGGAGTTTGACAGTTTTATCACTTTCTCTCTAAAATGTCTTCATATTATTAGATTTGAAATGTTTTTAACACTATTACTCTCCTGACTGTGCTTTTAGGCTGAGGTTTGGGACCTTGACATCCTTCGATCCAATAACAGCTCATGGCCTGTGGATGCCACTGAACTGAAAGAGGGTTTCATCACCATTAGAGGACACACGGCAGTAAGTCCCGCTGTCTTTTGGCTTATGCTGTGTCTGCAGTATTGTATTAACTAATTAAGAAATTAGATGTAATTACAGTAGCACATAAATGAGTTATAGGATGTAATGTTTATGATTAAATGTATTTCCGTTTCTGCAGCGCATTAGCGAGGGAGCGCTGTCCCCTGATGGCACTGTCTTGGCCACAGCCAGTCATGATGGATATGTGAAGTTTTGGCAAATCTATATTGAAGGACAGGACCAACCCAGGTACATGTTTGAGACATTATGAAATTAAACATAGTGTACTGTAA
>JAHKKF010533064.1:0-24357 GCA_019740295.1 Labeo calbasu
CAACTGTTAGCGCAAGCTAGATTAAAGTGATTTTTATGTTTTAAATATGGATATTTTTCTTACAAAAACGCATCGATTCGCTACAGGAGGCCTTTATTAACCCCCCAGAGCCGTGTGAGGCACTTTTTATTATGGATGGAGGCACATTATTGGACTTGTTTTGGACTGATGAGGAGAAACACCCATCTATGCTTTTCTAAAGCTTGGGAGTGCCAAGATAAATTTTTATATAACCCTGATTGCATTTGTCTGAAAGAAGGAAGTCATGTACATCTAGGATGCATGGAGGGTGAGTAAATAATACGCTACAGTAGTGTTGGGTCCTATCGTCAGCCTGCAAGATCGCCAATACATGATATTATCGTGCTAATGTATTTAATTATTTACATACTTAGTTTCATTGCCCGAAACCAGCTTCAGCATAAGGCTGAAAGCAGCCTAAGATTATCAAAGAACATCATCACTGATTAGTCTAGCCTATTCTTGTGGAAGTTTATTTTCTACACAACCCCCAACAATTCGAATTTCCGTGGGCGGGATTTAATTTAAAGATATTCTAATGGACCGCGTTGTGACATCATTGTATGCGGAAAACAAACGTTGTAGCCCAAAGGAGCCATTCGTTGTAGTTCTTGAAAAGGGATTTTTTAAAAACGAAATATCTCCCTTTGGAGTGGACTTTGAGATTTGTAACTTTGTAGATCTTTTTTATGCCCAAAGATACACACCACACACTGACTAAAATTCAAAAAGTGAAAAAGCGTAATAGCACCCCTTTAATTACTCACCCCCATGTTGTTCCAAACCTGTAAGAACTTCGTTCATCTTTTGAACACAAATTAAGATATTTTTGATGAAATCTGAGAGCTTTCTGACCCTACATAGACAGCAATGCAACTGACAAGAAAACAAGAAAACAATTTCTTCTATTTCGTGTCAGTCTTCAATGCACGTTCACGAGAGCATTGTGGTACAAACACCCTTAACAAAAAAGGTAAAACAGCGATATAGGGTGATTTCAAAGTTGAGGGAGAACATGAGATTGGAGTTTTTCGACATACCCTAACTGTCATGGACCGGAACATAAACAGTCCAGGCAGAGTGAGACAAGATGAGCATTTGGCATTAAAAAGTATATAAATTGTATTATTTTTATGAAAATAACCAATCGTTTCGCTAGATAAGACCCTTCTTTCTCTGCTGGGATCGTTTACAACTGCATTTGGGATCGTTTGAAGCTGCATTTAAACTGCATTTTGGAAGTTCAAAATCGGGACACCATACCAGTCCATTATATGGGGAAAAATGCAGAAATGTTTTCCTCAAAAACTATAATTTCTTTACGACTGAGGAAAGAAAGACATGAACATCTTGGATGACAAGGGGGTGAGTAAATTATATGTGAATCTTTGTTTTGGAAGTTGACTTCTCCTTTAATAGTCAACAGCATCAGTCCCATTCACTTTTGTTGTATGGAAAAAGCTGCACATCCTATTGCATTCCACAGAACAAAGAAAGTCTTAAGACTTAGAAGTTGTAAACGGATTTTGCTATAGAACCATATACAACAACAGTTAATTGATAATTACACACATACATCTCTTTTGTCTTTGTCTCTGTCTGGCGTTGTCCTCTTTGTATCAGTAGGGAGTGAATAGCTAATAGCAGGCTTATATTAGCCACTGCTCTGAAAGGCAACACTCCGTTTGAAGCTGTTGGCTTCTGACTGTGAGCTTCTGAGAAATCCAGCATCATCTGACCTTAACAGAGACCTAGACGGAGTTTCTTTTTATAGAGAGATCACAGTCCCACCTTCGCTCTCAGAGAGCACAATAAAAGATGTAATTTTCAGCAATTTCAGATATCACCCTTCTTATCCCTCTCTCCGTCTGGGGCAACATATCCTTCTTTCCTTCTTTATCCTTTTTTTTATCTGTCTGTGTGTAATTTATCTTTGGAGATTGCTAACTGTCAGTTTGGTGTGAGCTCCCAGCCTGCATGCAGGATTGATGGATGCGATCTCATGCCGCAGCCTGTCGGGATTATGCCAAAAACTCTTAATTCTTTCTTTTTCTTCTTCGGCGGAGTCTCAGTTCATTGTCTAAAGGGGGTTTCTTTAGTGACAGTCGCTCCTTGAACACGACGCACCCTCTGGTCTCCGGGATATTTCAGATTTCCTCGTGTACAATCATCAAGAGTCTGAAAGTCGCAAGTTTGAAGTTGTTCTAGTTAAGATGCTTGTGAAAAATACATTTCATACAGTGTGCAGTAACACTTTTAACTTGAGGCACTAACAAGCTCGAACATCTCAGATGTGACCTTCCCTGCAACAGCAAAGTACAAGCTGAAGAGTTTACAGACACAGTCACATACAGTACATGCCTACACTATAACGCAAAAACAATGACCTTCAGTCAAGGTGATGCTGCTCGTATTGATTTTCATTTGTATGATCTCATCCTTCTTAGATGTGGTTTATTTGTGTCTGAACGTCTAAGGGTCTTCGCTGTAACGATATTGATCTTGTAGACCACCCTTGCAACTTGTGCAACTTTGAAAGCCATTTTCTTCATACTTCCAAAAGAGAACTTTGATACGGCAAATAATCTTGGGCTGGTTTATGCAGGGTTTTTCAGCTAGGCTGAATCTCTCCTTAGATCCCTCTTATACAAGTGCATGTGTGCTCAAGGTGAGTTATGAAACATCTAGCTCCCACCTGGACAGGTATTAATCTGAGAACAATCTCTGAGGAGAACATGTGTGAATATTGTCTGAGATCAGCATTGTGTTCTGCACTCGGAAACTTGCACCACTTACACAGCTGTTGACAGAAGAGAGAGGACAAAATGAGAGGTAGAATATCAATATTGAAGTGAATTTTTTGGTTTTTATAGTGGAATGTCTAGTACTACCTACAGTAGTGTGCTTGGATTGGTTTGTAAAACACACTACCTAGTCACCCACAGCTAAACCTCTCTGTTAGGCAGGGTTGCCAGGTTTTCACAGCAAAACCGAATCAGTTGCTACTGAAAACAAGCCCAAAACTAGCCCAGTTGTGTTTTGGAGGGTAAAATACACGTTTTTTGGCGGGGTTCTCATTTTTGGGGTCAGTTCAACTCATAGACATGAAAAACAACCCGTGACAACAGTGTTAAAGTGTCCAATTCTGCCGCAAAGCTATGGACTTGGCAATACTGCTGTTAGGTACAGTAGTTTTGAAATACACACTACAGTAAAAATCGAAACTGAAAAGCCACACAATATGCACGAAAACAAACATGACTTCAGCGTGTGTTTACCGCGGTTAACACAGTAAGCAAACTAATGTTTCCTAGCAACGACATCTGCGCTAAAATCTAATGAGAAAAGAAACAAAACACGTGGTGTTTACTGGCTAGTATTTTGGTCATACTATACTGTGAGTAATACATACTACTACTCAGCCACACTAAAACCTAATGAGAAAAGAAATAACATTTTTTTACTGTTTACCGGCTAGTATTTTACTCATACTTAAATGTGACACTAGCACACGTTTACCATGGTAAACACAGTAATTAAAACAATGTTTCCTAGCACAGGACAACTGCGTTAAAATCTAATGAGAAAGGAAACAAAACACTTTTAAGTGTTTACCGGCTAGTATTTAACTCATACTATACTATGAGTAATACATACTAGTATTTTACTCATACTTAAACGTGACTTCAGCATATGTTTAGCACAGTAAACAGAGTAAATAAAATGTTTCCTAGCAACTACAGCTCAAATAAAATCAAATGAGAAAAGAAACAAAACACTTTTTAGTGTTTAATGGCTAGTATTTTACTCATGCTATACTATGAGTAATACATACTAGTATTTTACTCATACTTAAGCGTGACTTCAGCACGTGTTTACCATGGTAAACACAGTAAGCAAAATATTGTTTCCTAGCAACGACAACCACACTAAAATCTAATGAGAAAAGAAACTAAACACTTTTTAGTGTTTACTGGCTAGTATTTTACTCATGCTATACTATGAGTAATACATACTAGTATTTTACTCATACTTAAGCGTGACTTCAGCACGTGTTTACCACGGTAAACACAGTAAGCAAAATATTGTTTTCTAGCAATGTTAGCCACACTAAAATCTAATGAGAAAAGAAATAACATTTTTTACTGTTTACCGGCTAGTATTTTACTCATACTTAAATGTGACACTAGCACACGTTTACCATGGTAAACACAGTAATCAAAATAATGTTTCCTAGCACAGGACAACTGCGTTAAAATCTAATGAGAAAGGAAACAAAACACTTTTAAGTGTTTACTGGCTAGTATTTAACTCATACTATACTATGAGTAATACATACTAGTATTTTACTCATACTTAAACGTGACTTCAGCACGTGTTTACCACAGTAAACACAGTAAGCAAAATAATGTTTCCTAGCAACGACAACTGTGCTAAAATCTAATGAGAAAAGAAACAAAACGTAGTGTTTTCTAGCTAGTGTTTTGGTCATACTATACTATGAGTAATACATACTACTATTTTACTCATACTTAAACGTGACTTCAGCATATGTTTAGCACAGTATACAGAGTAAACAAAATGTTTCCTAGCAACTACAGCTGCGCTAAAATCTAATGAGAAAAGAAACAAAACACATAGTGTTTACTGGCTAGTGTTTTGGTCATACTATACTATGAGTAATACATACTACTATTTTACTCATACATAAACGTAACTTCAGCATGTGTTTACCACAGTAAACAAAATAATGTTTCCTAGCAACAACAACTACGCTAAAATCTAATGAGAAAAGTAACAAAACACTTTTTAGTGTTTACTGGCTAGTATTTTACTCATACTATACTATGAGTAACACATACTAGTATTTTACTCATACTTAAACTTGACTTCAGCACATGTTTACCACAGTAAACACAGTAAGCAAAATAATGTTTCCTAGCACAGACAACTGTGCTAAAATCTAATGAGGAAAGAAACAAATCACTTTTTTTTTACTGGGTAGTATTTTACTCATACTATGAGTATAATACATACTAGTACTGTATTGTAATACATACTAGTACTGTATTGTACTTACAAAATAACTGACAGGTAAAACTATAGAGAAAACACAACAAAGTAACTCAAACTTAAACTAAAATTAAAA
The DNA here is from genome assembly GCA_019740295.1 of Labeo calbasu. Classification (NCBI taxonomy): domain Eukaryota; kingdom Metazoa; phylum Chordata; class Actinopteri; order Cypriniformes; family Cyprinidae; genus Labeo; species Labeo calbasu. The sequence continues at coordinate 5,171 of JAHKKF010533064.1, forward strand.
TGAAAAAAAAAAAATTAAAATTAATTCAGAATGTTAATTAAAAAACTACATTATCTTCATTATCATTATTTTAGTATTATTTACAGTATTTAATTTATTAGATTTTATTATTTTTATACATTTTCAAGTTTCAGTATTTTTTTATTAAATGTCTGTATTGCTTTAAAAAAATATTTTCGATTATATTTATTTTCAGTAATTTTAATACTTGAACTTAAACTTATTAATTTCAGTTAGTTTCAAAGGCAAAATTTCTAGTTTTTTCATGCTATTATATATATATATAGCTTTTTTACCTTTTATTATACAGAAAGCAATTTTGTACTAATTTTAGATTTAGTTCAAAATAACAACACTGAGCTAAAGATTAGAACAAGCAAAACTTCAGAAAAAGTATACATTATGAAAGTAAATTATCCAAGCACCATTTACATACAATTTTAATGTACTGTAGTTTGTATTATTTCTAATCTCACATATTATTTTGGACTAGCATAATATCTTATCATTTAATACTACAACAAAAATCAAAACAATTTAGTACTATCTATTGTGCCACTTTGTAGTACACACTATTTAGTGCACACTAAACTGTGTAGTCTGAAAGGAAAACACATGGAAGAACAGAAAAGAGTTGGAAGTGAGGAAAGGGACTGAGAATAGGAAGTGAGGAGAGGTGAAGAGGGGGGAGGTGTGAGAGCACAGATGCCATCGCTCCAGCCCATCTCTGACTCACGCACACTGCTGAGAACAGATGGTTCCTCACACAAACACACATCACAGCAAACATGCACCCTTACACACACAGGAACATTCTCACACACTGAAGTATACACTGTTTCACTACAGGTTTGTTGCATTTTTGTCTCATTGGTATGTGTAGTGAGTGTGCTTCTAAATCCTGCATCTCTCTGACTGTCAGATTTCATGTTGGGCAGTCTGTGCTCTGGGTACTGCTGACTCACACACTCACCAAACCGCTGAGCTCCGGATGATCCTGCTGCGCAGAGAGATGCTAATGAACTTTTTTCTCTATTTTTACCCATGCGGGCTGTCTGTGTCTACTTGCATTCACATTACGCAGCTGTGCTGTATTAAGGCTAGCTCAGATAGGCCAGATTCTGATGTATGCGGCCTTGACCTAGCTACTAAGCATTAATTTATTAATGACAAAGTGATGATTTTGAATGGCAGTATTACATGCATTAGTGCATTATCACTGACCTGCTAGCTCCTCATTGCCAACCTCATAGGAGCCTGATAATGTTGTTCTGATTACCTCACGTCTTAATCCCATTCTGTCTATTTCCCTAAAAGCTTTTTATGGGATTTTTTTTTCTGTGGATGAGGAGTCAGACCAGGCTTTTCTTCCTCAAAATCCCAAGCCATTTCCAGTTCTCTGTTTCAGCTAGCCTCCGTTTCCGTTATCCCTCTTAAGCCTCCCAGAGAGAGAGCAAGAGAGAGTGTGTTTCTCAGAGCGCTGCCAGGCCTGTTTAATGCTGTATCTTCTGCTATTCCTGTGCCTCCGTTTTGTCTCTATTTCTTAATTAAATAACATTACCATTTAATAGTTTGTATCGTGGTTATCTTGATATATAGAAAGTATCTTCTCAGAGTATGTCAGTGCTTAAAAAATTTAGTGGTATCCAGTGAAATGCAGTGATGATGTTACAACGGCTATTCTGATATAATGTTTATATTGTACCTGTGATATCCAGTGAAATATGATATCATAATAACTGTTGTAAAATCATCACTGCATTTCACTGGATACTACTGGATTCACCGGAGGGTGCAGTGAAGGTGTTTATATCATACTGGATTGTGCAGTGATCTAGTCTGAAAAGCCATTCTGATATCATATTTCACTGGTTATCACAGGTACGATATAACATTATCGGAATGTCAGTTGTGCATATCACTGGATATCACTGAATTCACTGGAATGTGTAGTGATGGGTCACAACTATTCTGATAACATATTGGATTGTGCAGTGATGGTGTCACAAAAGCCATTTTGATATCATATTTTACTGGATATAATAGGTATAATATAAGCATTTCACCAGAATAGCTGTTGTAACATCATCGCTGCATTTCACTGGATATCACTGAAATCACTGGAGTGTGCAGTGATGGTATCACAACAGCCATTTTAATATCATATTCCACTGGATGTCATAGGTATGATATAAACATGATATAAGAATGGCTATTGTGGCATCATCACTGCATACTTCAGTGAATCCAGTGATATCCAGTAAAGTCCAGTGATTAAGTAAAATGTGATATCAGAATAGCTGTTGTAAAATCATCACTGGAGTGTTCGGTGATGGTGTAACAAAAGCCACTCTGATATTATATTGCTGTGTTCAGTGATGGTATCACAAAAGCCTTTCTGATATCATATTTCACTGGATATCATAGGTATGATATAAACATATCAGAATAGTTGTTGTGCATTTCACTGGATACCACTGGATTCACTAGAGTGTGCAGTGATGCTGTCACAAAAACAATTCTGATATCATATTGGAGTGTGCAGTGTCACAACAGCCATTTTAATATCATATTTCAATGGATTGCATAGGTATGATATAGATATGATATAAGAATAGCTATTGTGGCATCATCACTGCATACTGCAGTGAATCCAGTGGTATCCAGTAAAATGCAGTGATGAAGTGAAATGTGATATCTAAATAGTTTGTTGTAAATTCATCACTGCATTTCTCTGGATACTACTGGATTCACTGGAGTGTGCAGTGATGGTGTCACAACACTTATTCTAATATCATATTGGATTGTGCAGTGATGGTGTCACAGAAGCCATTCTGATATCATATTTCACTTGATATCAAAATAGCTGTTGTAACATCATGATTGCATTTCACTGGATACCACTGTATACACTGGAGCGCACAGTGATGGTGTCACAACAGCCATTTTAATATCATATTTCATTCGATGCCATAGGTATGATATAGACATGATATCAGAATGGCTAGCTGTTGTGACACCTTCACTGCAATCCAGTGGTATCCAATGATTCCAGTGACAAAATGAAATGTAATTATCATCCTGTGATATATCTCATTTCATTGGATGTCATAAGAAAGATATAAATATGATACCATAATTGCCGTTGTGACAATCATTACTGCATTTCACTGGTTATCACTGGAGACACTGGAATTTGCAGTGATGGTGTCACAACAGCCATTCTAATGTATTTCACTGGATGTCATAGGTATGTCATTATCACTGCATACTCCAGTGAATCCAGTGGTATCCATTATCGTTGCATTTCACTGGATACCCCAGAATTCACTGGAGTGTGCAGTAATGGTCTTACATAAGCCATTCTGATACCATATTTCACTGGATATCATAGGTTCGATATAAACATTATATCAAAATAGCTGTTGTAACATCATGATTGCATTTCACTAGATACCACTGTATACACTGGAGCGCACAGTGATGGTGTCACAACAGCAATTTTAATATCATATCCAATGGTATCCAATGAAATGCAGAGGTGAAGTGAAATGTGATAACAGAATAGCTGTTGTAAAATTATCACTGCATTTTACTGGATACTGCTGGATTCACTGGAGTGTGCAGTGATCGTATCACTACAGTTTTTCTGATATAATTTTCACTGGATAGCATAGGTACAATATAAACATTATATCAGAATAGCCCTGTTGAATAAAACAGCATATGCTGGTTAGGTAGGTTTTGAAGCATGGATGCTGATTTTAGCTGGCCCTTAGCTTGTTTATTCTGGTCCTTAGCTGGTTTAAGCTGGTCCATAGCTGGTTTATGCTGGTCCTTAGCTGGTCATGTCATATGACCAGCTAAAGACCAGCTTAAACCAGCTCAAACCAGCATCCATGCTTCAAAACCTACCTAACCAGCATATGCTGGTTTTTTTTTCAACAGGGAGCTATTGTGTATTTCACTTGATACCACTGGATTCACTAGAGTTTGCAATGATAGTGTCACAAAAGCCATTCTGGTGTCATATTTCACTGGTTATCATAAGTATGTTGTAAACATTACATATGAATAGCTATATTCATCACTGGGTGTATTAAAACAGTATCATGTAGAGCAAACTACCTAATATGCTTGTGTTTTAGTGCACAATACTTTGTGTTTGTGCACAATACTTTGTGTTTGTGCACCGTAATACAGTAATTAGTACACATTTTGTAATTTCCTGTGTACATACTACTTGTAGTATACTGTTATATAAATAAAGGTGATTTATACTGTCTAGTACACACAACATATGGTAATAGTACTTTTTAATACCCTACCAAGTGCACACTACATTATGTATTTTAATACTGCACTATGTAGAGCACAGTATGTGATATGCTTGAGTTTTAGTGCACAGTACGTAAGTACTTTACTACAAAACTAGTACTTTAATGTGATTTCGTACTCTAATGTACCACCTAGTGCACACTACCTAAAGTCCTGCTGCACACTACTTTTGTACTACTGTGCTATGTAGAGCACACTACCTAATATGCTAGTGTTTTAGTGCACAATACTTTGTACCATATGTGACCCTGGACCACAAAACCAGTCTTAAGTCGCTGGGGAATATTTGTAGCAATAGCCAAAAATACATTGTATGGGTCAAAATGATTGATTTTTCTTTCATGCCAAAAATCAGTAGGAAATTAAGTAAAGATCATGTTCCATGAAGACATTTAGTAAAATTCCTACTGTAAATATATCAAAACTTAATTTTTGATTAGTAATATGACCTTCATTTGGACAACTTTAAAGGTGATTTTCTCAATATCTTGATTGTTTTGCACCCTCAGATTCCATATATTGAAATAGTTGTATCTTTGCCAAATATTGTTCTATCCTAACAAACCATACATCAATGAAAAGCTTATATATTCAGCTTTCCGATGATGTATAAATCTCAATTTCGATAAATTGACCCTTATGACTGGTTTTGTGGTCCAGGGTCACATATTACAATACAGTACACACTATCTAATGTCCTGCTGCGCATTGTTTTTTGTACTAGTGCTCTACTACTGTAGGTATATTAGACTAGCTAGTGCACATTGCATGATTTAAATATTGCTTAAATTATTCGTTTTGTTGTTCATTTTGGTCCATCTGTCAACTTCCTGCAAGCAGTGCTGAGCAGTGAATCAGTATTTCTCAGGTCCTTATGGTATTAGTAGTGAAGTGGCACCCATCCTGACATGTGGCTGTGAGTGGAGGGGTTGGATTTGCATAATGTTTACTTTCCGACATCCTCAGGAGCACCTCTGATGCTCTGTGCTTAATAATGCATTGCAAGCTCCATCTCTTAATGGGTCACTGCTGTGTTCACCGGGCCTGATTTTTCATTCTGATTCTCTCTCTGTGCCATCTAAATGTTGGTAGATGGGAAATAACCATCTGTGGTGGAATAACATCTGCTCCCATCACATTTCCATGCCAATCCTTATCCTTAAGGTGAGCTCCTTGCTCACAAATATTCTCATTCTGCTTGCATCCCTTTGCTTTCTATTTCTGCCTCTCTTCCCTTTTCTCTCTAGTGGTCTTGTCAGCGGTGATTTAACCAACTAGCCCTTCTTTTATCTCCTCCCCAGCCTATCATTTATTTCTCTAATAGTGGCGCCCAACGTGAAGCGCATTCCTATCCTCCCCTCTTTATAGACACAATGTTTTCCTGCATCTCTTCTATAATACTTTCTTTGCTTCTTTTGTCCTGTTGCATTACATGTCTCTACTGGCCAGAAGACCAGAGAAGAAGTGCTGATTGTTTGGTTCTCATTTTATTCACACCAACACTGCATTAAATTAGTCTTCTATTATTTTTGCATTCCCTTCTGGTGCATTGTATGATAAATTATTCAGCTCAAACTGAATTGTGTATTTTTATTACTCACGTTGGCTGAGGATTTGTCTTCATTATGATTAAAATGTCAGCAGCATTTTAAATTCAGCATGTGTGAGTTGCTTCACTGTATTTCCAGGACTTTAAATCTGTGTGTGTGTGTATGTGTGGCGTTTTATTTCAATTTTATTCCATGTTTGCCAGTGTTTACTGGCCAGTTGTATTTTTGCTAAACTAAACTAAACTAAACAATCATTTAAATCAAATTCATTCGAGATTTCCCTTAATTATAAACCTATTAGTCAACACTAATACAGTATAATGATATAAACACACCTGCAAATAATTGTTGGGTTCAGTATGCAAAAAGACTGCTGTATGTGTGAATGGAGAAGTTCAATGAACTAGAGAAAGACAGAAGCTAAATCCTTTAGCGTCATAAATCAGAATGTAAATCCTGTAATGCTGTGTCACTACAATGCACTGCCAGTTATTTATGTCAAGGATAGAATTTTAAACATTCAGCAATATATTTATGAATTCAAATAAAACTTTTGTTTTATTGTTGTCTGCATTTATCAACCTCAGACATTGTGTTACCAAAGTTATTTTATTTTGTTACAGAAATTATAATTTATAGGACATATAGACTATTCATTTAGGCTAAATCCTGCAACCTGTTATTTTCTTACATTTATTTTCATTTATTAATTCATTCTTTTATTAAATGTATTTATTTATTTTTTGTATGTGAGCAGTGTTATTTTATTTAAATTTAATGTTCAATTGTGGACATTAAAATAACAAAATCAAAACCAAATTTTGGATTTGCAAACTTTACAGACCTGCTGATATAAATATATTTAAAAAAAAAAAATAATTTTTTTTTACTACTAAATTTAAAACCAAATTTTCAATGTTCATGAAAAGCGATGCATATAGAATGTGATGTTTTCTACAGACTTTTAACTGTAGATATTTTAGGTGCGAAATGTGATCCAACCCACACAAGTGTAATGCTCCCATCATTTGGGTGATTATGTAAATCCGGAGCGCTGATGAAACTGGAAAAAATCTTAAGGATTGAGTCTCTGTGCTACTAACCCACTTCCACACAATGCAGGCAGTTAACTGGTTCTCACAGAGATTTAGGAGAAAATCCACCAATGAGCAGCAAGCTTTATTTACCAACAGCCAATCAACGTGTCTCTCAGCTGCTGCACCTTAACATCTCCTGCTGTGAGAGTTGGAGGGCTGTGTGGCACTTCCTACCATTTCCAAAGCTCCATCTTTGCAGCCAAAACTTCGTCCCAGATCTTTTACCCTTATCAGATCACCCTCAAACCGCATCTACCGCAGTATAGTCTTACCATAAATGAGAATAAGTGATTCAGTTAGTGTGTCTGTGTTTAATGCTCTCATGCTAACAAAATCTCTTTTGAATTATTGGCGGTTGTCGGCTGCTGTCTCTAAATGTCTCCTCAGCTTACATGGGAGTTATAAAATATGGTATTTAAAAGCACTTATGACAGTGTACTGTCAGCATTTCTGCATCTGTCTGCTCTTTTCTGTTCGTGGAATCCTCTCTCAGCACTTCATAAATCAGAGCGATAACAGCGGCAGAGCAGCCATCTATACAGGCTCCCGAGAATGGTGTCGCCTTACAGTCTGAAAGTAAGCTAAAGTTGAGAACAAAGTGTCTTTCAGAGGACCCGTTATATAAAAGTACCTATGTGATTTGTGAATTCGGTTATGGCTCGTTGAATAGATGCTTCGTCTTGAGTTTTTTCTTTTACATGGCATGCAATTCTCGTTTTATTGCAGCGTTCGGTCTTACCGAGGTTATTGATCAAGCATAGAGTGGGATGAGCGGCTGGTCTGGGTTCAGTTGTGGGGTTAATGAGCAGTTCGATGAGTTCTCGTCCACCACAGATGATGAATAATGTGCTCAGATAGAAACCAAGTGAGATGAGCGCAGTCTGATTAAGCATTCACAGTAAATCAGGGAACTAGACAATGACCTGCAGTATTCAGTGTCTAGACTACTGTGTGATGCACAGTGAATTATATGCAACTCAAATGATGAGCAAAAAAGGCCAAACTCAGAGATTTTCACAGCAACCAACGATATGTGTGGATGTGCTGTTTTTGGTGGGTATGTACTGAAGTTTGGCTCTTTTTTGGGGTATTTCTCAGGTCCCAACAGTGTAAATGATGAGCCACCACCACTTCACCGTGTCACCACATCACCTCCTGGAGATGGATCCAGAGCCCCGTGCCGCAGCACGCCTCAACCACCCAATACTCCTGCACCCACACGCCGCTCCCTGCTGCCTCCTCCACGGAGCTCCCCTGTGGGTAAGTGGACCAAACCTTCATTTTTTCCACCCAGTATGCACTTCAACGAGTATGCACTACAAGAAGTATGCTATACATCTCCTGCCAGTACTGAGACTCGAACCTGCTACCTTCGGGTTACAATTAAATCTGATTCTCTAACCATTAGGTCACAACTGCCTCCAATGAGTATATATTACGCAAATATGTACTTCAGCTGGTATCCACTGTAGGAATGGAATCGTGCTACAGTGGAATGGTACTACAACAAGCATGTGTTTAAACAAGTATGCACTACAAGAGGTATGCACTACTAGAAGTATGTTTCAACTAGCATGCATTACACAAATATGTGCTTTAGCTAGTGTACAGTATAAGAACAAGCTTTGAACAGTTTTTAAGTTATATGTTGCTTTCTTGTAAGCATGAAAACATTTGGACTTACTGTAGTATGCCAGTATGTGCTTCAGTAAGAATGTACTAAAATGTGTATGAAATTCTGCTTGCATGCATTTTAATGCGCTACAATAAATATACTTTAAATTTGATTCATTCCAACAGAATGCACTACAATTAGAGTGATCTTCAACCGGTACTACAACAAGCATGTGTTTAAACAAGTATGCACTACAAGAGGTATGCACTGCTAGAAGGGTGATTTAACTAGCATGTGTTACACAAATATGTACTTTAGCTAGTATACACTATAAGAATGAGCTTCAAATAGTTTCAAATTACATGTTGCTTTCTTGTAAGTATGCAAACATTTGGACTTAGTATGCCAGTATGTGCTTCAATAAGACTATACTAAAAATGCATATGAAATTCTGCTAACATGAATTTCAGTAAATGTGCACTGCAAGAAGTATGCCGAAGCATAATTCATTCCAACAGAATGCACTACAATTAGAGTGATCTTCAACCAGTACTACAACAAGCATGTGTTTAAACAAGTATGCACTACAAGAAGTATGTTTCAACTAGCATGCGTTACACAGATATGTAATTTAGCTTGTATACGCTAAGAATAAGCTTCAAATAGTTTCAAATTACATGTTGCTTTTTTGTAAGTATGCACACATGTGGACTTAGTATGCCGGTATGTGCTTCAATAAGAATGTACTCTAATGCATGTGAATTCTGCTAGCATGCATTTCAGTGAGTATGCACTACAAGAAGTATGCTCTAAATGTGATTCATTACAAGAAAATGCACTACAATTAGAGTGATCTTCAACCGGTACTACTACAAGCATGTGTTTACCTCTTGTAGTATGCACTACAAGAGGTATGTATGCACTACTGAAGTATTTGTTTCAACTAGCATGCATTGCACTAATGTGTGCTTCAGCTATTAAACACTGTATAAACTTCATAAAGTTTACATTACAACAAGTTTCACACCAATACGTATAAGCACTTCATCTAGTATACACTACACTTTTGTTTGCTTGTTTCTTCATAATTCAAGTTGAATTTAGTTCAGTTGACATACCGAAATACAGAGGTTGCATGCTTCCTCCATTGCTAGAAGTGACTGTCAAATGTCATGATGAATTCTCAGACAGCGACTCTAGTTTGAAGGCAGAACTCCATTGATGCACCGGCACACTGCTGAGAGCATACTTGTCAGGCATAAGTAAACAGCACTACCTCCCTGTCCATGTCCTATACAGAGTCATTAATCTCCTCTGCGTGTGAATAATGGGACAGTCCTGTTGGGGGGACGTCACAGTCTATGTTTAGTCAAGACTGAAATGTAGACTTTGCCTTGAAATGAAACACCCCTTTCTTAAGAAGTAGGCCATGCAGACTCATTCATCTTAAGCCCAGCACAGAGAAAGAGGCTTGTCTACTTTTATGTGCTGTACACACTTATTGAAGCACTCACTTATTATAGTGCATGCTATTTGAAGTGCATACTTCTAATAATACCTCTTATAGTGTGTACTTGTTAAAACACATGCATGTTGTAGTACTGGTTGAAGATCACAGTAGCTGTAGTGTTTTCTGCTGGACTTGTTTAGAGCATACCTGTAGTACATACTCATTGAAGTACATACTAGACAAATTTCATACTTGTTAAATTGCATTCTTCTGAAAGTGATCACCTTTTGAAGCACATGGTTTTGTAGTGCATATTATTTGAAGTGCATACTTCTAGTAGTGCATACCTCTTGTGTACTTGTTGAAACACATCCACGTTGTTAAAGATCACAGTAGTTGTAGTGTTTTCTGTTGGACTTGTTTAGAGCATACTTGATAACACATACTGGATAATCTTCATACTTGTTATATTGCATTCTTTTGAACGTGGAAAGTTTTTGAAGCACATGCTTTTTATAGTGCATACTATTTGAAGTGCATACTTTTGTAGTGCATACCTCTTATAGTGTGTACTTGTTGAAGCACATGCATGTTGTAGTACTTGTTGAAGATCACAGTAGTTGTAATGTTTTCTGTTGGACTTGTTTAGAACATCTTGTAGTCCATACTCATAGAAGTACATACTAGATACATTTTATACTTATTGCGTTCTTATGAAAGTGGATTTTTTGAAGGATATACCTTTTGTAGTACATACTAGTTGGAGTACATACTTATTGTAGTGCATACTAGTTGAACTGTATACTTACTGGAGTGCCAGTTATTGTAAACAATTTGAAGTCCATTTTTTTATACTAGCTGAAGTGCATATTTGCAAAATGCATACTAGTTGAAATGAATACTTTTTGTAGTGCATACCTCTTGTAGTTCATACTTGTTTAAACATGGTTATTCTAGTACTGGTTAACGATTTCTTGTTGTAGTTGTAGTTAATAGAATTAGTCTTGTTTGAAGCATACTTGTAGTGCATACTAGTTACATTTCATACTCAGAGCATTCTTACTGAATCGCATACTAGCTGAACTCGATATGTTTTATAGTGCACACTTGGAGTGCATACTTATTGTAGTGCATACTTACTGGAGAGACATGTGCAATGCAGACCAGTTCATTTTTGTAGTTTTCTAGCTGCACGTTTGTGTAGTTAAAAAATACTTCTAGTAGTGCAAACCCTTTGTTGTGCATACTTGTTTAACGTAATTGTTGTAGTACTGGTTAAAGATCACTCTAGTTATAGTGCATTCTGGTGGAATTAATCTCGTTTAGAGCATACTTCTTGTAGCACATACCTCTTGTAGTGCATACTTGTTTTAACACGATTGCTGTAGTACTAGCTGAAGATTACTCTAGTTGTAGTGCTATTTATGCAATTCGTTTTATTTGAAGCATACATCATGTAGTGCATACTAGTTGAATTTCATACTCATAATGAATTCTTATTGAATCACATTAGCTGAAGTCCATATGTTTTATAGTGCACACTTGGAGTGCATACTTATTGTAGTGCTTACTGGGAAGAGACATGTGCAATGCAGACTAGCTCATTTTTATGGTGCATGCTAGCTACATATTTGTGTAATGCATACTAGTTGAAAATACTTATAGTACTGCAAACCTTTTGTAGTACATACTTGTTTAAATACATGATTGTTGATTATATATAGAGTGCATTCTGGAGGAACTGATCTTGTTTAGAACATACTTCTTGTAGTAAATACTCATTACAGTGCATACTAGCTGAATTTCATACACTTGCTAATTTATCTCAGCTCAATTAGGCCAATTATTAAGAAGCAATCATCCGATTAAAGCAAGTGATGAACCATTGTGCATGTTGGTGACATTACAGAAGAGCCTGTCCAATCAGAGCTTGCCTGTGCCCGTTTAACCAATCGTTTTCCTCCTGCCTAAAGGATAATGAGGCTGTTAAGATGCCCTGTTTATCTTCTTTCCCCTCATCGTTCTCTTTTTTCTTAACCTGTCCCCCTCTCTAGTGTTGTTATCAGTTCTGTCCCATTTTCAATGCCACATTTGCTGATCCTTAACCACAGCTCCGAGAGTCTATATCTCTGCCTGCTGCTACCCTCTTTGTCATCCTGACAAAATCTCCAGCACCCTGGAGGGACAAAACGGCTGCCAGGGGCAGCTGGCCCGTCATAGACTACCAATCTAGGGTTAGCACACCGTCTAGATAGTAAGCCATGACAAAATTCATGAGACCCTACTGCTGAAAAACAGTTCAGAGACCCTGTCCAGCTGTCGCATTACTGAATATGGATCTGAATTTATAACATACTGCATTTAGACCGCCATGCTTGAGTCAAACATCTTCACATGCACCCACCCATGATGCACCGGTGTCTCTGATGCCGTAGGTGCTGTCTCAGCAATGGGGGGGTGGGGTAACAGTGGGGTCCAAGGGAGGAGGGAGTCCATTGGGATTCTAAAGGGGTGTCTATGGCTGTCTGCTACATGTCGAAATGAGCTGGCAGTAATTAGGTGCCCTGGGACCCCCGTTGCAATGTGATGTTTGTGTGCGCCCCCTCTGTAGGGTGAAAGTAAGCCAAAAGCAGCAACCCCAAAAACATACGCACCCCCTTCTGTTGTGAGATTGGAGATTTGAAACAAGCTCCAATCCCAGCAGCATCTTCAATCATTTCCTGTAATCCCATAGGCAGCATCTGTGTCTTCATATCTGTTCGGGTGATATTACAAAGGCTGTAAAATAATAATACAGTAATTAATTTGTTACGAGAATATACTATATTTATACTTGTATTTTAGGAGCTGTGTTTGTGCAAGACAGTAAATTATTGTAAAAATAAAATAAAAAATAACTAGATCAGGCTACATTAAGTGATCATACAGTGGTGGAATACCCATAAGCCCTTGCACTTTAATAATTTAATAAGGTATGCTTTGGCAATAGGGTCTTATAAGGGCAGTGTTCATAATTAAATTAAAACACTTTAAGTTAATATGAGTATATATACATATATACACTACCAGTCAGAAGTTTTTGAACAGGAACATTTTTAATGTTTGTTAAAGAAGTCTCTTCTGCTCACCAAGCCTGCATTTATTTGATCCAAAGTACAGCAAAATAACAGTAAAATTGTAAAATATTTTTGCTATTTAAAATAACTGTTTTCTATTAATATATCTTAAAATGTAATTTATTCCTGTGATTTTTAAAGCTGTATTTTTAGCATCATTACTCCAGTCACATGAGCCTTCAGAAATCATTATAATATTCTGATTTGCTGCTGAAACATTTATTATTATTATTATTATTATTATTATTATTATTATTATTATTATTATTATTATTATTTTGAAAACAGCTAAGTAGAATTTTTTCAGGTTTCTTTGATGAATAGAAACCTGATGAATAAATGCAAAAAAAATGTATTTCTATCATTTCTTTTCCAAATAAATAAATAAATGAATCAGGTGTAGTGTATAATATTACAAAAGCTTTTTATTTCAGATAAATGCTGATCTTTGGATCTTTCTATTCATCAAAGAATCCTGAAAAAAAAAAGGCTAAACTGTTTAAATATTGATGATAATAATAATAATACATGTTTTTGAAAGCAGATCAGCATATTAGAATGATTTTTGAATAATCATGTGACATTGAAGACTGGCGTAATGATGCTGAAATTTTTGCTTTGATCACAAAAATAAATGACATTTTAAAATATATTCAAATAGAAAGCAGTTGTTTTAAATAGTAAAAATATTTCAAAAAATTACTGCTTTTGCTATATTTTGAATCTTACTGCAAAATCTTGCAAACTTATTGCCTCAGAAAAATTTAGTTAAGGTTGCTCAACATGTACAAGTTTAATCAGAAGCCAATTTCTGAAAAAGTGAATATGCTAAATAACCCTAACTAGATCCTTCTGAGGCAATAATTTTGCAAGATTTTTTTCAAGTAAAGTTAAAACATTTAAATTTACAATGTATTATTATAGTAATTTTATATTATTAGCATTTTATATTATTATGTTCATTAGGGTTATTTCTAGTTATTTCTCTTTTCCTTTGTCTTGGTCTGATCTGACCACAGATTTTATTTTGTTTTATTATGATTATTTTATTTCATATATTTATACTGTGTGTTCTGGTCCACGGATGCCTGCAGCCTCTCAGAATGTCATATCGTCCAACCCGTGTAGCAAGCGGACCCTAGCAGCTGCGTTATTTTGTGGTTGGCTGCCTCTTATTGGAATCGATCCACGGACCGCTGAGACCATATTATGACACCGTGGAAGAGGAGAGCGATACGAAAAGAGACGGAAAAGGGGACGGTGGTTACTGTTGTGAATGCATTCATGGATTTGCGCTCTTGTGCCCTGTATATGTTCCCTGAGCGAATATCCTTTAATTCAGGTAACCTCCCGAGCACTGCCATTAACTCATACCCATGTCTTTCTTTATCCACAGCATCCCGTAAGGAATTCCAGAAGACTTCTGACGGCACCCGTTCATCCCTCTCCTCCCCTAAGAGACTCGCTGTAGTGTCTCCTAAACCGCAGTCTCCAGGTAACCAACCAGAACAAAGATCAACCCAAGATATTGCTTTCCTTTCATAGCTGTCCCCTGCTGCTCTACAGAGTACAGTTCTTCCATTAGACGATGTCACACTGTTGGATAAATCTCATATCTCTGCTGTAACCCTCTTATTTTTCTCCATACACACACACAAACATAGAATGAGAGAGAGCTTCATATAGGATGTAATCAGTGTGGCCGCTAGAGTCAAGTTCAGCTGTCATGTTGAACTAAAAATAATGATACTCAGTAATTAGTCACCCAATCTACCGCCACAATGCACTAGGGTGCAAATGACAGATTTTAGGGGTTCAGAGCCCCTAATTAGAGTTTGAATTCCCCTGAAAGACATTAAAACAAAATGTTGTTTGTTGTAAACATACAGTGCTAGGAGGTTTTAGAGTGCAGCTTGCACTCTTGCTGTCATTGTCTTCCTGATGAGCAACGAATCGACGTCCTAGCATCAGTTTCGCCCACCTTACTACCTGAAAAAGCAGATTTTCTCTTTGTTGTCATAGAGACTGATTCTCGGGCTAAAGATTAAGCCACTCTAGGAGGCTGATGGTTGGTTTGTGTGTGTGGTAGACTGGATTGTCTTGAGTCAGTATAATGTATGAAAATGTCTATTTAAATTAATGTCGGTTTAGTACTGGAGCTTGTTGGTTGTTTTGATTAAGATTAAAGCTCTTTGTTTTTGACTAGGGATATTTTCACTAGGCTATATGCTGTACACTACTACAGTCACTTATGTCCCTGCTGAATAAAAGTATTAAAGGATTAGTTCATTCCTGAAATAAAATTTCCTGATAATTTACTCACCCCCATGTCATCCAAGATGTTTATATCTTTCTTTCTTCAGCTGAAAAGAAATGTATGGTTTTTGAGGAAAACATTCCAGGATTTTTCTCCATATAGTGAACTTCAATGGGGATCAATGGACTGAAGGTCCAAATTGCAGTTTCAGTGCAGTTTCAAAGGGCTCTACACGATCCCAGCCGAAGGATGAGGGATGTATCTAGCAAAACAATCGGCCATTTTCTTAAAAAAAAATGAAAATTTATATAATTTTTAACCATTAATGCTCGTCTTGCACTAGCTCGACTGTACACATTGCATAATCATGTTGGAAAGGTCACACACGATTAGTTCTTCGTTTGTGCACTCCGGTTCAGAAAGGTAGGGTAGGCCGAAAAAACATCTAATTTTCTTCTCCGACTTTAAAATCGTCTGACATCGTTGTTTTACCTTTTTTTAAAGAGTGTTTGACTTTCTTTGCACATTCGCTTTGTAAACACTGGGTCAGTACTTCCAGCCTACGGCACGCGTGACCTTTCCAACGTGATTACGTAATGCGTGAAGTCTTGGACACAGAGCTAGTGCAATACGAGCATTTGTGGTTAAAACGTATATACTTTTTTTTGTTTGTTTTTTTTGTTGTTGTTTTAGAAAATGATGGATCGTTTCGCTAGATAAGACCCTGCAATTTGGACCTTCAACCCGTTGATCCCCATTAAAGTCCACTATATAGAGAAAAATCCTTGAATGTTTTCCGCAAAAAACCTTAATTTCTTTTCGACTGAAGAAAAAAAGACACGAACATCTTGGATGACATGGGGGTGAGTACATTATCAGGAAATTTTAATTCTGGAGTGAACTAATCTTTTAATTAATTACAGTTGAGGTCAAAAGTTAACATCCCCCTTTCAGAATCTGCAAAATGTTAATTATTTTACCAAAATAAGAGGGATCATACAAAATGCATGTTATTGTTTATTTAGTACTGACCTAAATTAAATATTTCACATAATAGACATTTACATATAGCTCACAAGAGAAAATGGTTGAATTTATAAAAAATGACCCCGTTCAAAAGTTTTCCATCCCCTTGATTCTTAATACTGTGTTGTTTCCTGAATGATCCACATCTGTTTTTTTTTTTTTGTTTAGTGATAGTTGTTCATGAGTCGTTTGTTTGTCCTGAACAGTTAAACTGCCTGCTGTTCCTCAGAAAGATCCTTTAGGTCCCACAAATTGTTTGGTTTTCCAGCATTTTTGTGTATTTGAACCCTTACCAGCAATGACTGTATGATTTTGAGATCCATCTTTTCATACTGAGGACAACTGAGTAACTCATATGCATCTATTACAGAAGGTTTAAACGCTCACGGATGCTTCAGTAGGAAAAAAAACGTGTGTTAAGAGCTAGGGGGTGAAAACTTTTAAAATTTAACTTATTCCCAGAGAGCACACGTTCGTCTGCAAGATGTCTGTTAAAGTTTACTTGATCTGGAAAGCATCTGCTGTCTACAAACATCTGACAGACAAAATGTCAGTTTTCTTAAAGACATCTAATAGATGTCTATTTGACATCTGATAGGGAACGTCCTATAGACGTATTGCAGATGAGCAAACTACGTAAAAACTACGTCTTCCGGATGTAAATGCAGACGTCAAATATGCATCCCCGTGATGTATGTGTGCTATCAGGGTTTTGTCTTCTGTCAAACATGTATCTTCTGTAGCCTCTGAAGGGCAGTACTAAATGAAACAAATATGATATTTAGGCAAAATAAGAAAAATGTACACATTTTATGTGAAATATCTTATTCAGGTCAGTACTAAATAAACAATAACATACATTTTGTATGAACCCTCCTTATTTTGTAGATTCTGAAGGGGGGATATAAACTTTTGAACTCAATTGTAATTAACAGAACCGTAATGCCAGTCTACATTCCTATACAGTATGCTGTCTCCATCGTACATAGGACAGCTATAGCTTGCTAAGATGTATACAGAGGTTAATTCAATACCTAATACAACAGTAAAGGCCACTGACGTGTGTAGCTAGCCATTAACAAATAAATTGCTTGCAAACTCAACCCTGAGGACAACAGAGTCTTCATAATAGCAATTAGCAGCTCTAAATCACTCAGTCTTTCTTCTGAAGATTAGTTTCTACAGTAATGATAGCTGTAAATCATCCTGTCATTCCATCTGGCTCAATGTGTTTATCAAATTCATCATAGAATGAATGCTAATACAGCTGCAGAACAAAACATTAGCTGCTATTAGCATTAGCATGTGTGTTTTGGATTGCTTGCTCATCTTGAAGCGCGTTAAGATGCACGGCTTGATTTTAAATTTCAGTAATGTAAAACCCTTGACTTTTATGCTAGTTTTTTAAGCAGTTTGTCACGTAAACATGTATCTACATAGCATAATTGATAGTTTAACATCCATGAGGGCTTCAACTGTCTTGGTGTGACTGATCTATACATCCTTTGTAATCCATGCATTGTGAATTGAAAGTATATAGCGTAACAGTTCTATTATTTTATTTGAACTATAAGATTTGTTATGGTTTGTTTAGCCACTGTGCCGTTAGCTTTGGGTCACATACCTCATTTTACATTACAATGAAAGCAGTTTAGCCTTTGTGTAGTCTCTTTGCTTTACTTATAGAGGATTTGAGTAATCCAGTTAGGTATAGAAATTATGGTAAAGCTTTATGTAAATTGTTTCATGGTTGTTAAGCGTACAGGATTCCCTGGGGTGTCTTAGCATTATGGAGGCCATTTTATTCACACAGGGCCGTTCTGAGATGAGTTTAATGAAATTGATTTTTTAGTGCTTTTTTTCTCGTGTTTCCTTCTTTAGTCCTTCAGAGGCAACAGAGGGCAACGGTAGCCGTCCGAGGGTCAAGCATGCAGATTTTGCCTCGTACTGGCTCTCCGGGCCCAGAGAAGAAAAAAGAAGAAGAGCAGAAGAAAGAAAAAGAGCGAGAGGAAGTAGAGAGGCATGAAGAGATACAGCTCTTGCAGGGTCGCTGTGAAGAACAAGCCAGGCAACTGCAGGCTCTTCAGGCAGAGCTAAAGAAAACCAGCATGAGTCTGGAGGTCTTTGTGATCTGCACTCAGCACTTCTCCCTCAAGGTAGTTTATTAAAGATCACAGTCAGTTAAAAATGTGTTTGGGCTCCCTAGTGAACAAGAAATATATTTAAATGTATTTGAAATAGATTTATTTCATGCTAAGTATATTGCAAATACATTTACATATTTATGTACTTAATAAAATGTACCCTCCAGTTAGGTAAACCGTTATACTTAAAGTCTGCTGAATTGGAACTTTGATTAATCAAAGTCATCAAAATATTATAATTATAATAATTATTATATTATATTATATTATATTATATTATATTATATTATATTATATTATATTGTATTGACAATTTTGTTTCTTTACTATTTTATTTATATATTTATTTTACATATTTTGGAATCATAAAAATCATCAAAACTATTAAATAAAACATTTGTAATAATATTTTATTATATTTTCATTTTTCATTTTCATAAAACATTATTATATTATATTATATTTTTTATATCAGATTATTATACTGACATACTTTTCTTTACTATTACTACTGTACATATTTTAGATTCATAAAGTCATCAAAACTATGAAATAAAACAATTATTTTATTTTGTTGTATGTTATTATTATTAT
>JAHKKF010533065.1:0-15264 GCA_019740295.1 Labeo calbasu
AGTTACTTTATGTACATGTGTTTATTTACATTATTTACATTCAACTAAAGCAGTGTTGACAGCAGTGAATTCTACATAATAAGCACACATAACGTACACAGATGTCTGTTTCATGTTGTGATGTGCTCATCTGCAATTCTCTTACAACACTTCACTGTCAGTTGTTAAATATGCATTTAGTAATCGAAGAAGTATATGCCTTATGTAAATCCACTTTGTTGACGTACGTGTGCTTACTGGAGCTCTACTGTTTGCTATACACAATTAAACGTGTTTTTACAGCAAAATTACAATACACTATAACATTACTGTCTAGTCTTTGCACCTAAATAAACAGTTTAGTAAGTCAGCAAATACGATTTTAACACAAGGAACCGTGTTTTGGTTTGCAATACTCACATTTGTAAACACCTTTGTCGCGGTTCTCAATCACATTCGATGATGATGTATTGCTCTCCCGTGGACTCCCGTGGATTGAAAAGTATCCACTGATGAACACTCCAGTATCTGGGCTGAAGCAGTAGGACATCCGGGGATTTCTCGCCGACTCTTTTAGGTTTCGAACGTACTTCTTTCTTCACGTACTCTTTTTTCCTACTATATAGTAGGTAAGTAGGCATGTTAGAATGCAAATTAAGTACACGTACGTCCGAATCTCGCAAGAATTAGTGCACTCGCCTACTAATTCTCGCCTACTCTTTTATGAATACTAAAGATTCAAACATACTCATTCGCTCGCCTACTGTTTTTTGCCTACTATATAGTAGGGAAGTATGCGGTTTTCGAATGCAGCCAGGGACATAATAATTGAAAACGGAAATTCCAAATATGGGCAAACACGGGAAAAACACACAAAACTCCTCCAGCGCGCTGGAGGCAGCACGGGCTCTGGAGGGCGCGCTGGATCTTGACTTGGCTCTGGAAACGCAGCTGCAACTTGACTTGGCTCGGGAAACGCAGCTGCAACATGACTTGACTCAGGAGACGCAGCTGCCACTTGACTGGACTCAGGAGACGCAGCTGCAACGTGACTTGACTCGGGAAACGCAGCTGTAACTTGACTTGACTCGGGAAACGACGCCGTCACTTGACTTGACTCAGTAATAGCAGCATTGTCCTTACGGCGCCTTTTCTTTGCCACCTTCTTGCGAGCCACGGGCGGCGTCCGAGTGCTGGCCGCGGACGTGGCGGGAGTCCGAGCGCTGACCGCGATCGCAGCTGGAGTCCGTGAGCTGACCGCGGGCTCTGGGCTGAGGACGAGGGAGGAGTGGAGAACTGGAGTGAGCGAGGGAGGACCGGAGGGAGAGAGCTCGTTGGAGCAGTATGTGGAGAACGGTGGCTGGTGGTGAGCTGGAGCGGCCGCGTGTTTACAAATGGGGGGAAGACGGGAATCTTCCACATCAACAAAGAACTTGGAATGACTAAGAGCAAGGACATGATTGATAAATTCCGCAACCGGTTTGCGGCAATCGTCAGGAGTTATAGAACTGAACAATTTATCATCGTTTAGCCCCATTTGAAAACACTCGTTAATCGTAGTGTCGCTCCAACTCACCAGATGACAAACACTCAAAAACTCCTCCACATATCGCTCCAACGGCCTCTCCGCCTGCTGGATGTTCCACAGGTAATCCTCAGCCCAGAGCATATTGTATTTGGTCGGTGATTAAACTTTTATTAAGATAATCCACAGAGAGACAGGAACGGACGGGAAACAGCAGGGAATAGCAACCACAACGTAAACTCAAGGAACTCCCGCGCGAAGTCTTGATTTGCTATTGCTTTCTTTTCTGAGCGTTTGTTTATTGTTTAGCCTACCTGTTGCCGACCCTAGTTTGCCCATCGTCTGTGAATTCTTTCTGTTTACCTTCGACCCGGACTGTTTATTGGATTACGTTGTCTTGCCGCCAGCCTCGACCTCTGCTTGCCTACGGTTTACGATCTGTGATTCTCTGTGGACCTTGTTAGCCGGCGATCGACCTGTATCTCTCTGACTTCCCTAATAAAGCTGCTCATGGATCCGAACACCTCTGAGTCTGGGTTACAGAAGACTTCGCCGCAAAGCGATCCAGCAGCCATGGCTCAACTCTCTTCCGAAGTCTCCGCCCAAGCCTCGCAGCTCGCCATGCACCATCATCAGCTAACGCGTTTGACAACGCTGACGGAGGAGCTCGTGAAGACATTACAGAGCCTTTAACTCTCAACGCCTGCGCCCACGCCGACACCCACGCCCAACGCAGCGCAGGTCATGGCCGTCATTCCACCTGCCGCAAGCCCGCTGGCTACCATCAGCCCTCGCCTTGCCTTCCCTGAGAAGTTCGATGGGAACCCAGCCAAATGTAAGGGCTTTTTTACTACAATGTTCACTGTTTGTTAACCAACAACCAGCGTTATACCCCACAGATTCCAGCCGCATAGCATTTGTTTGCTCATTGTTGACGGGAAGGGCTTTGGATTGGGCGACTGCTATGTGGCGTGATGATGGCTCAACTTTCCCCACCTTCAGGAGGGAGAGGAGCTGGAGAGCAACTGCTGGAATTATCTCAAGGGAGGAGAACGGCAGCAGATTATGCTTTATCGTTCCGCACTCTCGCCGCTCAAACTACGTGGGTGGAGGACACCCTCAAATTGCTTTTCCATCGAGGATTATGTCAAGACCTACAATCAGAGCTAGCCTGCCGTGATGAGGGCCAGTCACTCAGTGAATTCATCAAGCTCTCCATCCAGGTGGATAATTTAATTAGTTCTTGTCGCACCCAAGGTTCTACCACTCAAATTCCACCTGTAACCGCCACCGGTTTCTTCTGTACCATTTACCCTGTTGTTTTAGATGGCACTTTTCCTTTCGACTTCTTTGTTCCTCTTAAATATCTACAAATCAGTCAGGAAACAGACAAAATGTAATTCACTTTAGTTTTAGCTTTTGATATATCTGAATCATTCTCCCTTAAAATTCATCTCTCTTCTGGAGTTGAGAAACATCTTCTAATATATCTACATGTAAAATTCAATATCAACCTGGTAAGGTTACCAGGAGGAGAAATATTTAAATTGGCTTAAACTTTTATATAATGAACCAATAGCTCAAGTCATAACAAATAATAATATTTCAAAACTATTTAATCTGGCTAGAGGTACAAGGCAAGGGTGCCCATTATCACTTTTATTGTTTTTATTTGCAATTGAACCCTTGGCCATGGTTATTAGAAGAAACCCAGACATAAAGGGTATGAACAGAGGAGAGAGGGATCATCGCATATCTCTGTTTGCGGATGACATTGTTCTATTTTTAACTAATTTGAAGAACTCTATTCCCACACATAAATATTGCCCAATGCCCATTTCCATAGTGGGATGTATAAGTATAATTAAAATGTTGATCTTCTATTCCTTCTATTTCTCTTCCACTACCCAATACTTTACTTTCTACTCCTAAAAAAGCCTTTACCAGGTTCATATGGAATAATAAATGACCTCGGCTACATCTATCTCTCCTCTACCTACCACACGATCAAGGAGGGCTTCAAGTACCAAACATAAAACTATACTACTGGGCGGCACAGCTTCGAACAGCTATGTTTTACTTCTCCACAGACCACCCATCCTGGGTTGATATTGAGAAAGAAGAATTGCCAGTCCCCTTACAATCATATATATACTCTGCAGAAGTTAAAAGTCCACCCTTAATCCCTTTCTCAGAAATACCCTATCAGTTAGGCATGAGGCCCATTCTTTTCTGAAAGAGACAATATCTATCTCTTCCTTCTCACCAATATGGGGCAATAAGTATTTTATACCTGGAGGAAATGACATGGGGTTTAAAAACTGGCAGATGAAAGGATTATGTATGGTAAAAAACGTATATGAAGGAGGTACACTCATGACCTTCCAGCAGTTAGTTATGAAATATGATCTTCCACAAAAACATTTTTTTAAATACCTTCAAATTAGAAGTTATATATATTCAAGAATTAAAACCTATTTAGAACCCCAACTCTATATGTTAGAACAAATTACATTAAATCACATGAACGAAAGAGGAATGGTGTCCTTGTTTTATAAGACATTACTGGCTGGACTAAAGAAAGGCTCCCAATCATGTCTTTCAGCATGAAAAAGAGATTTAGAGGTGGATATCACTGTTGAGGAATGGGAGCGTGCCTGTCTTTCGACTCAAACACAATCTATCAATAATAGGTGTAGAATACTACAATACAAATGGATGATGAGGACATATATTACCCCTGTTAAACTACATAGGATTAATTCAAGTCAAGTCAAGTCACCTTTATTTATATACCGCCTTTAACAATACAGAATTGTGACAAGGCAGCTGTACAGTATTAATTAGGAAACAGTACATCAACAATGCCAAGGGCAACAATAAACACTCAATTTTCAGGTAAAGGTAGTTAATGAAATACAATACAATAAAATACAATATCGTGTGAAGAGAAAGTGTCCCCAACTAAGCAAACCAGAGGCGACAGCGTCAAGGAACCAAAACTCCATCTGTGACAAATGGAGAAAAAAACCTTGGGAGAAACCAGGCTCAGTCGGGGGCCAGTTCTCCTCTGGCCAGACGCAGAGGACTCACCAGGTTCCCGTAGTCTTGTGCCGACAGCCGTCTAGGTGACGAGGTCTTCACTGGGGATCTGTCTCTGAGGTTCATCTAGTCGATGTGGTCTCCGCTGACATTCAGGGCTGTAGAGGTCATTTCTACAGCATCTGGGCTGGGTATGGACTGGATCCGGAGGACTGCAATGACCATCTGATCTGGATACAGACTGGATCTGGTGGTTAAGGTGACCTCGGAATAAGAAAGAAACAGACTAATATTAGTGTAGGTGCCATTCTTCTTATGATGCTACGAGTACATCAGGTGTTATGGGAAGTGTTCCCGGTTCTGGTTGACCGAATTAATGCAGCCTAACAATCCTTTAATGGATTTGAATTATAAGAATATGTGGATGTGTTATGTGTTATGTTTAAGCAAGATTAAAGAGATGGGTCTTTAATCTAGATTTAAACTGACAGAGTGTGTCTGCATCCCGAACAGTGTAGATTGTACCAGAGTTTGGGCACTAGATAAGAAAATGATCTGCCTACCGCGGTTGGTTTGGATATTCTAGGTATTATCAAATTGCCAGAGTTCTGAGAATGCAGCGGACATGAGGGACTATAATGCGATAAGAGCTCGCTCAGGTACTGAGGAGCTAAACCATTCAGGGCTTTATAAGTAATTAGCAAGATTTTAAAATCTATACGACGTTTAATAGGGAGCCAGTGCAGTGTTGACAGAACCGGGCTAATATGATCATACTTTTTGGTTCTAGTAAGAACTCTAGCTTCTGCATTTCGGACCAGCTGGAGTTTGTTTATTAAGTGAGCAGAACAACCACCCAAATGCAGTTTTGCAAATACTAGTGATGTGGTTTTCAAAGGAGAGATTGCCATCAATAGCACACCTAGGTTCCTAACTGATGACGAAGAATTGACAGAGCAGTCATCAAGTATTAGACAGTGTTTTAGGTTTATGCACGCTGAGGTTTTAGGTCCAATAATAATCACCTCTGTTTTTTCAGAATTTGGCAGTAAGAAATTACTTGTCATCCAATTTTTTAACTCAACTACACAATCCGTTCAAATTGGTATGTTTCTCTGGGCCGCAAAGAAATATAGAGCTGAGTATCAACAACATAACAGTGAAAGCTAACACCATATTTCCTGATGATATCACCCAAGGGTAACATGTAAAGCGTAAAAAGTAATGGCCCTAGTACTGACCCTTGCGGTACTCCATACTGCACTTGTGACCGATATGATACCTCTTCATTTACTGCCACGGTTAGAGAGTTGGAATTGTAACCCGAAGGTCCGGCAGGGATTGTGGGTGGTGTTCATGTTTTGTGATAGTTCACTACTGTGTGTCTGTGTGCACATGGATGGGTGAAATGCAGATTCTATACAAATTCTAAATATGGGTCACCATACTTGGCTACACATCACTTCACTTAAGTTAAACATTCAAAACTTCCCTTTACAATTGGAAGTAAAGAGGATAAATAATTTGAAATAACTGCATTTAAAAGTTGTGTTTGTATACAGTATTACCTCAGTAAATTCAGCTGTTTAAACAGAATAGCTGAGGTCTTTCAATATGTGCAGAGCTACTGTTTATGTGCCGCGGGTGCCTCGCATTTTAACCGCCTGCTACATAAAAACAAGAGCCTCAGTATCAACAGCCGTTTAATTCACATCATCCTTCATATCCTTTGTATGAGGATTGTACTGAATGTTTTTTTTGATAGCCATTGCATGAGAATCACATCCCTGAGCCCTTTCTATAGCATTGTGCAATGACAACTAGAAAATGTTTATATTTATCTCGCTGTTATTTAGAATCATCTTTTTTAAATGTTACCCTCCAAAAATAATTCTTAAGTAAGTTTAACTAGTTTTTCAAATTATATTCAGGGTTTTTTAATAACTCATGGTTTTTCTTCATTCATTTTCATCAGTTTTTATGAAAACTTTTTAACAAACTGAATACAATTGTTTCCTGTTTGTATATTTTCTGTAGTTTCATGACAATTTAATAACTGAATATGGTTTCAACTATTTAAATGCCATGACTGTCATTTTTAATAACACAGTTTGATGGAACAGTATTGTTTCTGTTTGAATATATTTTCTGTATTACACAAGTCAAGTCACCTTTATTTATATAGTGCTTTTAATAATACAGATTGCATCAAAGCAGCATTACAGTATTAAATAGTGCGTCAATAATGCAAAATGACAACAGTAAACACTCAATTTTCAGTTAAATGCAGTTCATCATGGAATTCAGTGATCTGTGACATCACTGCAAATTAAGTGACAGAAAATGTGGAACCATCCTCAATATTTTCCTCAAAAGTAGAGTTACTTTTGTTAAAAAGAGGCTAGTATGATACGCTGATAGAGTGCGAAATTGTCCCTTTTAGATGGTGGTGCTAATACACATCTGGGATGGAATGCTAACATTGATTAATTGACATTGATCATTGTTTTATCACAGTATCATAAACAATAATTAACAATCATGTTTTTTGTTTTGTTTTGTTTTTTTGTAATATTCCAGCCCTAATCTGTAATAAATTCCATTTAAAAACAGATTATGCAATATTATGCAGTTGTGTAAATACATTGGTTAAACTGAATATTGTGACATTATTAAAGGACAGGATATTTATTCTAATCAATCAAACTTCACATATAAACTTGTTTTGACCAGCAGGTGTCAGCAGCACTTCACTTTTGTTTAGAGATAATGTTGACAAGTGTGATACAAATTCATTTCATTATTATTACTATTAATTTTGGGTGTGTGTACCATTGTACAAACATATTACTCATCTAAGTGTTAACTGTTACATATTCTACACAAACTAATGTATTTAATTACAGTATCAATTTAGTTGACGTAATATTTGTTGAAATAAGTTATTACAATTCAACGTTAATGTAGTCAATGTGAATCTCTTAATAATCACACAAGATAAATTTGTAATGTGTTTTAAATTACTGTTAGTCAATCATATTGTTTTTCACAAAAAACCTGCTAGTAAAAAATTTGAAAAAAATTAAGTAAAAATGTCATAAGTTCACATAATCCAACTTCATTTAATTTTTTTTTTTTTTTTTTTCATTTTTTCTAATGACAATATCAAAAGTTATACATTTGGGAAAAAAAAAAACAAATGTTGAGAATATTTACTAAACAACAGAAATGCAACTGAGGCAGTCAGCAGGTCACAAGCTGATGAGGTGGACTTGGTACTGGAAAACAGGGTGGACAGAGGAGTGCAGTCAAAGGCCATGCAGGAAGGTCAGTAGCCAGAAACAGTGCAAGAAAGTTCAACAAATCCAGAGGGAAGAGACAGGTGCAGAAACCAGTAGAGAGATGCACAGCTAAAACAAGACAGTGCAAATAGGAGCTTGACACGACTCGCCTAAATATTAAGTTCAACATTACTGAAGACAAGTAAATAGTCAGTAATAAAATCAGAACAAATAAACAAATGACCAGAAATAGCACAGTTTTCAGGCATCGAGATAGAATAATCAAATGTAAAATACTTCGCTGCATTAATTAAATATATGTTAATCCTTAAAGCTAGAACAGTTAGTCAAGAGTAATGAATGATTTTCTCTTTTGTTATAGGAGAACTCCACTTCCAGAACAACAATTCACAAATAATTTACTCAACTTACAACGTGTCGGACGATTCTGAAGTTGTAGGAGAAAATAAGATTTTTCACCATACTCTACCTTTTTTTGCCGGAGTACACAAACAATTAGACGTGATTCGTAGTAGTGATGGGAAGTTTGGATCATTTTACCAATTCGGACCTATGAGTCCTTTTTTCGAGTCATTTCCTTATTTTAGCAAAATCAGCATCACGTGACACCACCATAAGATAAACGAATGACTCAAAAACCTGAAGACTTGAAACAGGTGAACTAATTCCAGTACAGAACCTAATAGGATGTTGAGCATGCGTGACTGAATGAATCACTCCCCGAGACGACTCTTTCTTCGTGAGTCACATTCAAGATTCGTGCATAATGAACAAAACGTTCAAGAACGACCCGTGGATGCACATCCAAGAGCCTGTATTACATGAGCTTTTGTGCTTAAAAAGTACAAATTTTTATTTTTCGAAAAAAATGACTGATCGTTTAATAGGTCTAGATAAGACCCTTCTTCCTCTGCTGGGATCGTTTAAAGCCCTTTGAAGCTGCATTTAAACTACATTTTGGAAGTTCAAAATCGTGGGCACAATTGAAGTCCATTATATGGAGAAAAATCCTGAAATGCTTTCCTCAAAAACCATAGTTCTTTGCGACTAAAGACAGAAAGACATGCACATCTTGGATGACAAGGGGGTGAGTAAATTATTTGTGAATTGTTGTTCTGGAAGTGGACTTCTTTAACTTTTTGTTAATTTTGTCTTTTGTTAACTTTAATGACACAGATGTCAGGTATATTAGGCTGATTTCACTTTAAGGCATAATGCACGGATCCAATTCATGGACACACTTTCAAAAAATGATTGTATTTACAAGGATACTTAAAACAGATATTTTTACATAATTTTGTATCATCTATTTAGCTGCAAAGTGCGCATTTCTAAAAAAGTTGTTTATGCCATTTGTATCACCAATTGTGTAGAATTCTGTCACTATAATGCCTGATATTAAATCTAAGATAATTAAAATTAAAATAGGATATATTCAAATACTGTTTTTTTTTTTTTTTTACTCAGTAGATCTCGACAAACAGAGAATTCTTCATGTCTCCTCTTCCCCTTCCTTCATTTGAGACTGTATTGAGAACACTTCTGAGGAAGCAATTTTTTCATCATTCGCCCCATAGTATGGTCCTCCAAGTGTAGAAAGGTATTTAACCTGAATTTACATGCAATAGTCAAATTTACATGCAATTTAACATGCAATTGTCAAATCTTATGTGGGCCATTCTACAGAATTTTAAACGTCTTGAAACACATTTCCAGTACATTTACATTTTACATTTAGCAGACGCTTTTATCCAAAGCGACTTACAGGTGGGGATTACATCAAGCAATTTGTCATAAAGACCTATGAAGTGCTCAAATTACCATATAACAGGCATTGTTCAAATAAGTATAAGCTAGAAAGGGAAAAGAGTAGAAAAGAAGAATTTTTTTTAAGTCAAATAGTGTCGAAAGTGATGGGTTTTCAGAGTAGAAAAAAAGAGTAGAAATTTCTTTTTTTTAAGTCAAATAGTGTCGAAAGAGATGGTTCCCTTTCAAGGAACTCGAACTGCGTCCTCTAGAGGTTGCTATGGGGAACGCCATCTCCGTGACCCGTGTCTTAAGTCTATATACAAAAACATCAACAGAGTTGGCCAGCGACAGCTTACAACGTCACTTCCGGCGAGACTTGTCGCTGTCAGTGCGTCACTACCAGTGCGACCACAATATAAAAGGACACCGGTAGAACACAACATTCTCTTCTTCGTCTTCACTGACCTTTTGTCTGTAACCAAAAGCTCGAATTGAGTGCATGTTTCTCACCAAATGTTTTAAGTACGGCTCGCATGTGACGATGCGTGGTAAGGAGCAAGCGCTCTTTGCTCCTGTGGAGTTTATTGCGTACCCGCACCTTTCATACGGCCCTTATATGGTGAAGATTAAGCGAATATCGGCTCTCGAGGGAGTTGGATGAGATCATCGCATTTATGGCTTGTTGCGAGAGGCGGACAAGCTCTCATACCTGCTTACACAGGGCTTGCGGGCCATGTGTGCGGTAGCCAGCTGCGCTTTCAGCTCTCGAGGGAGTTGAATGCGATCATTGCATTCAGTGCTTATTTCTTGCGATGGACTGGCGTGCTCTCGCAGCCGCTTGCATGAAGCTCGTGGGCTGTGTGTGTGTGGTCGGGAGCAGCGCATCCAGCTCGCGAGGGAACTGGATGTGCTCATCACGATGCATTCGCAAAGGAGGGAGGTGAGTCTTCTCTATACCCTAATTTGCATGAGTGTGTTCGCCTCTCGGGCATTAACAACGCATTCGCTGCAACAGCTCCGTTCCGCTTGATTCCCGCGGGAATCTGGCGGGTGGGCGGAGCGTGTTCAGCTCCCGAGGGGGTTGAACATATGCTGCACGTTGCGATTGTGGTGTTAATTTTCTGCCATACTCGGGGGTATAGTATAGCCATCTAAGGATGGTTATAGTTTTGCACCACGGTGGGTGAGTACGATCCCTTATTATGTGTCTAACCATGCTGTATTTCTGGGACCTGTCTTGTGTCTTTCCTTTGGTAGGTCCTCTTTGAGCACCCCCCCTCTGGTCTTTGACCATGGTTATGGTCTGCTTGCCTGGATCTGCCTTCGGCATATGGATTGGGAAACTTTCAGGTCCCCACTACAGCACTACATCTAGGGCTATGGTACTACCTCCAGGTAAGCTCTTCGGAAGTCTTTTCTCGCAGGAAGCTCCTAAAGATACTTGGATAGACACATGGACCTAGGCCACCTGGCTGAGACCCTCTATCTGCATCCCGCCCTGAGGGGCCTTCTGTTTCTGGATTTCCACCTTTATCATACAGACGTATTCTCATGCCATTTTGGTGATCTAGCGAGTCGGGCAACCGAGGTTCACCCTTACTGCCCCCCCTTGGAGACTTGCTAAGCTGGCAATGCTCCCCTCACCCTGAGGGTCCTTTTATTTCACCATTTTCTCAACAGTACGTCTAAAAATCTATTCTTATGGTAAGGCCCACACGAACCCTTGGGCGCTTTCTCAAATCCATGTATATGGTAAGTGCATACGTGAACCCTGGGGCACTTTTCTAAAATCCACGC
The DNA here is from genome assembly GCA_019740295.1 of Labeo calbasu. NCBI lineage: Eukaryota > Metazoa > Chordata > Actinopteri > Cypriniformes > Cyprinidae > Labeo > Labeo calbasu. Next base: position 11,395 of record JAHKKF010533065.1, read on the forward strand.
TGTGGTATGGAATGCACCAGAGCTTTGTGTCCATTCTAAAATCCTTTATGGTAGGGATTCACGCGCTACTGCCCGTACCCTATCTCGAGATGGTTAAAACCCCGGTCACCTTGGGTTCCAGAGCATCTGCCAGGCTAAAGGAATGGTAATACTTGCGCTAGTTCTTGCGCACCCTCTATGATATGGGTTGACGCTCAAACTCATGCCCATTCTCTGAGTTGGTTGTTCCCGGACACTTTGGATACCACTCTTGAGCAGGCTGTTGCTACCTATGTTCTGTAGGACGGTTTCTGAGGGAATCTATGCAGAGCCCATGGTAGCCTCCTGCGTGACAGGCCAAACCTAGGTGAAACCCTAGGCATTCAGCCATATCCCCTTAAAAGAATATCTTCTAATTCCAAGCTTTGAGCTCTACCCCGGGTTCAACATATCCCCCCTCAGGTAAGTCTTGGGAATGAAGCTCGGGCTTTTTGACCGAAGGGGATAATGTTACTGACAGCCGTCACTATGTCTCAGGGGCAACTCCCTTAAGCTTAAGGCAGTTGGTAATTAGTGCTCGCCTCTATGATGGCATGCACTCCCCTCAGCATGGCAGCGTGGGTATAATCATTCCCCATAGCGACCTCTAGAGGACGCAGTTCGAGTTCCTCGAAAGGGAACGTCTCAGGTTACGTATGTAACCCTGGTTCCCTGAGAAGGGAATGAGACACTGCATCCACTAATCTCGTTGCCATGCTTCGGACGTAAGGTTTAGATGAAGAAGCGAATGTTGTGTTCTATTGGTGTCCTTTTATACTGTGGTGGCACCGGTAGTGACGCACTGGCAGCGACGAGTCGCGCCAGAAGTGGCGTCGTAAGCTGATATTCGGTGAAGTGATATTCGGTGATCTTCTCCTCCCACTATAATGCCATGAAAATTTCTGTTCTGTCTGATGAGTTCTGCTAAGGGTTCAATGTCTAGAGCGAAAAGTAAAGGTGAGAGAGGGCAACCCTGCCTTGTACCTCTCCCTATGCAAAAGGTCGAAGTGTCGAGGAGTCAAAGTGAGACCATTCACAGTTACTGTTGCCCTAGGATCAGAATAAAGCAACTGAATCCACCTAATAAAGTTATACCCTAGGTTAAATTTTCTAAGAGTGGCAAACAAAAAGTCCCACTCGACTCTGTCAAAAGCTTTTTCTGCGTCAAGGGAGAGGACAAGTGCAGGGCGCCCTTCACTTTGAACAAAATTAATAACATTTAAAAGTCAGCGTATATTATCTGTGCCATAACACAATTTCACAAACCCTGTTTAGTCCGGCTTAACTAACTTGGGTAGTATGCTCTCTAACCTATGTGCCAGAAGTTTTGTCAGTATTTTAGAATCTGTATTAAGTAGGCTTATTGGTTTGTATGATGCACAATCTTGTGTCTTTATCTTTCTTGAGTATTACGCAGATATCTGCTATATTCCATGTTTCAGGTATTGTGCCTTGATCTAAACTAGCTTGTAAAGCTGGCATAAAAATGTTAGAAAGCTCAGGCCAAAATTATTTGTAAAATTCGATGGGAAAACCATTGGGTCATAGTGACTTGTTGGATGACATTGATTTTATTGCAGCCAGGACCTCTTCTGATGTTATAGGCGAATTAAGGTAATCCCTGTCTTCATCTGAAATAACCGGAAGAGAAATATTATTTTAAAAAGTTTGAAATTCTAATTGCAAGTTAGTAGTTGTGTGAACAACAGAGTGATTCATAGTAGGACCGAAATGTGTCGTTCAGAACAGGATGTAGTGACACCATTTGGCATCTTTAGAGACGTAATTGCTCACTGTCACAGTTGTTGTCGGGTGCGAGTGATGAAGCAGGAGGAAGGTGGAAATCCAGTAAGTGTAATTTATTTGAAAAGCCAAAGTGAACATAAAACAAAAACAACGCAGGGAAAACAGTAGGAATCCAGCAACCACGACAAACGGAACGGATTGACAATGTAATCACTGACAAGACACCAAAGGGACAACCAAATTTAAATACACTAAACAAGCCAATCAGAACTCGACAGGTGCAAATGACAGACAATGACGTGAAAACAATAACAGGAACCGGAAGACCAAATATGGGCACACACGGGGAAAACAACGACAAACAGTCCAAATGGTACACAACGGTCTGACAGAGCTCTGCCTCTGGAGGGCGAGCTGGAGGTGGCACCAGCTCTGGAGTGCGCGCTAGAGGGCACGCTGGAGCCCTCCAGGGCTGTGCGGGCAACTGCGTCAAGGACGGGGACCTGGGGAGAGCAGGGATAGAGGAGGTGGACACAGAAAGGGGTGAAGCAGAGAGTTCCAGAGTTAACGCACCTCCCTAGGAGGCTCTATAGCCGAAGCTGACACCTCAGGAGGCATTGGCGCGGCTTCTCCGGTGGACGAAGTCTCTGGAGTGAACTTGAGGCGAGACGAGAGCTCTGCCTCTGATGTGCGCGCTGGAGAGAGCCTCGCCTCTGGAGGGAGCGCCAGAGAGAGCTCCGCCTCTGGAGGGTGCTCTGGAGGCAGCTCGGGCTCAGGTGTGTGTGCTGGAGGCAGCTCGGGCACTGGTGAGCGTGCTGGAGGCAACTCAGGCTCTGTGAACACAGCTGCAACTTGACCTGACTCAGGATACGCGGCTGCCACTTGACTTGACTCAGGGCATGCGGCTACAACTTGACTTGGCTTAATGATCATAGCTGTAACTTCACTTGATTCAGGAACGATGGCCGTGAACTTGCTTGACTCAGGAGCGACAGCTTTGGCTTGACATGACTCGGAAGCTTGACTTGGCTCAGGAGATGTAGCCGTGACGTGACTTCACTCAGCCGTGACGTGACTTGACTCAGCCATGACGTGACTTGACTCTGAAGCTTGACCGGACTCTGAAGCTTGACCGGACTCTGAAGCCTGACTGGACTTGGAAGCTACAGCCGTAACATGGTTTGACTCTGGAGCAGTAGCTGTAGCTTGACTTGACACAGGAGACGCAGCTGCAGCCTGGCTTGACTCGTGAAACGTAGCTGCAACTTGACTGGACTTGGAAATTTGACTGGACTCAGGAAACACAGCTGCAACTTGACTTGACTCGGGAGATGCAGCTGCAGCTTGACTTGACTCCGCCGCTTGACTTGACGAAGACGCAGCTGCCACTCGGCTGTTAACTGCCCACACAGACACTAGTGGTGGGTCCAGTATGTGGGCCATCCTGGCTCTGGGCTGAGGATGATGGAGGAACTGTGGAGAACAGGAATGACAATGTAATCACCGACCAGACACCAAGGGGACAACCAAACTTAAATACACTAAACAAGCCAATCAGAACGCGACAGGTGCAAATGACAGACAATGGCGTGAAAACAAGAACAGGAACCGGAAGACCAACTATGGGCACACACGGGGAAAACAACGACAAACAGTCCAAATGGTACACAACGGTCTGACACTCTCTCAGATTGTTTCTTTTTAATCTAATATGCTAACAGTCTACCAGATTTGTTTGCATGGTCATAATAATTCTGCTTGGAAAGAAACAGTAGTTTTTTAATATGATTAGTATGATCAAGATTAACCCTCTGGGGTCTGAGGTGATTTTGGGGCCCTTTAGATGTTTTGACATGCCCTGACATTTGTGCTTATTTCAGCTACTTCCCAGCAGGCACACAACGTCATATGACGTTAATATTAGGTTAGATTTAGGTTGTAACGTCAGGTGACCAAAATTCAACGTCTAGCCAGCATCTAAGGACAACGTTATTTGACGTCCAATAATGACGTCAAATGATGTTGATATTTGGTTGATTTTAGGTTGTGTTGAAAAGTGACCAAAATCCAATGTTGAGCCAACATCTTAAACCAACGTCATATTGA
>JAHKKF010533066.1:0-11332 GCA_019740295.1 Labeo calbasu
AGCATAACGACTATGAATTACAAAAAAACTACTGCTATTTTCACTTAGTGTACTAGCTACCTAGCTAATGCTAACATGTCTTTACCTTTTTTTTTTTTCAGAATTGCCTCCTCTGCCTCCAACCACCACCCTCAAACCCGGACAAACAACCACAACTACCGCCACAACAACTACCACCACCACTCATGCTCCAGGATCAGGATTCTGTAATGGAAAAGCCGATGGACTCTATGCTAACCCTGATGACCCCAGCAAATACTACAACTGTGCAGGAGGCCAAACTNATGAAGGCAGCTGTGGTGCAGGTACTGTGTTTGATGACAGCTGTAAGTGCTGTAACTGGCCCAAACGCAGTCACTAATGTGAAAACAGCGGAAGAGGACACTGAAAATTTGTTTAAGAAAAACCTCAAGAAAAACTAAACTTCTATGACTACAACTATTTAATGTAAAAGAAATTAGTGTGTACTGAACTGAATTACTAAATATGTGCTTGATTTTTTAAAGTGTAAAATGTGTGTGTGTGTATTTTTAAATAACTCCCCTGTGAATCTAATTATTATATGATTGCTGTTAGCACAACTGCTAAAAAAATTTACACAACTCAAAAGTTCATTAATAAACAACATGCAACTATCTATATGATTCTGGTTGTATTTTATTACATCATCTTGCATTCAAAACAGAATGAGATCAATGAAAAAATATGCTAGATGTTTTATCATCACTTTCATTATGTTTCATTATGGAAAAACATAAATGGTTTGTGGCAAGAAATATTCAGGAATTCTAACCGACTGACTGCAGATCTTCATATAAGAGAATTAAAATGACAAATCTTGGTTAGTTTATGATTGTTCATATGCTAATTATCTTTCTATTACCTTTCTGTTAAATAGTTGTATTTATAACATACTGACAGGTATTTTTATGAACAGTCTGGTAACATTAACAGTGCATGTTTAGATTACATAAAGCTACTGCAGAAAGTCAAGTTAATCAAGTGAGATTACAAACCAAAAATAGAAACACATGAGATATCGCTCATTTATTAATTTAAGTGTGGGAAGTGAACTTGAGTTGTACTGGATAAACAGCAGGCCTACTCTTCTCTCTGGTCCAGTTACACGCCGCATGTTTCTTTTTTTTTTTTTTTTACTTGAAATGTTACATTTTAATTTTAAATTAAAACAATCCTAAACTTAAAGGATTAGTTCACTTCCATAATAAAACCTTCCAGATAATTTACTCACCCCCATTTCATCCAAGGTGTTCATGTTTCTCTTTTATGAAGCTTCATTGAAACTACAATTTGGACCTTCAACCCATTGATCCCCATTGAAGTCCACTATATGGAGAAAAACCCTGGAATGTTTTCCTCAAAAACCTTCATTTCTTTTCGACTAAAGAAAGAAAGACATGAACATCTTGGATGACATGGGAGTGAGAAAATGATCAGGAAAGTTTTATTCTGGAAGTGGACTAATCCTTTAAAAGAAACTAAAATCCTAAAATGGAAAAGAAACTATCCAGCAAACCCAACAACATCCTAAAACTCCCCACTATACTTGCTGATGTATAGATTGCTGATATCTCAATATCTTAAAGACTTTAAGTCATAAACCTAGTTTGCTAAACAGCTGAGTGGTATAGCTGGCCCTTACAATTTTGAAGTAATAAGCACCTTAGTAAGATGGATTTATTGCCTTTTACATCTCTAGTTTCTGTCTTGTTTGTATAGAAACATGCTATTTATCTGGTATCCAAGACCTTTGATTATATACCTTGATAACGTTACTTTTATTGACCATATACATTTACTATATACTGTACTGCCATCCTTGTATCAGCGATCCTATAATAACCTATGTTCGTTTATACTGAACACATGTCATCAGTGAGTATGGAAATTAAGTCTTCCATCATGAAGTGATGATTAAATCAGGTTTAATCTAAAGCAGAAAATTGATGTTATGAATTAAGGTTAATTACTATAGTTAATTAGACATTTTAGTGTGGTCTAAAATATATGCAAGAATTGACTTACGCTCGTCACCCATATCAAAACCTTTAATTATAATAAATGAATCTTCAAAAGTATTGTTAAATGACTCTTACTTTTTTAACAACTGTTCAATTCGATTTGAATTTCAGAAAGCATATGGTTTCAAAGCAGCTTCATGGAGAAAGCATGTTTTAGTGTTACACTAAGGAAGTCTGTTATCAGTCAGAGATGGGTTACTAGTGTCAAAGCAATGCCCATAATATGATAGTTACAAACAGTTATGAGATAATGCAATTATATGGTTAGTAACATCATGTAGCATGTACATGTACATAGAAACAGGAAAACAATAAAGGTTAATTACATGCGCAAATGTAACCAGATATGAATGGATATGGATATGGATGTGTTACATTAATTCTTGACTAAAAGTTGTGTCTTTAAACTATTTATTAAGCTTTGTGACCTTGAAGAGCATAATGGATTGTAGCATGGTAGAAGACTGGTTGACTGTAAAGCCAAAAGAGCTCGAAGATTTAGGGCCTTAAATATAAAAATAGCAATGTTTTTTAATCAATACAGAACTGGTAGCCAGTGTAATGTCTTTAGCGTGCAATTATTTTCAGGGAAACGCATGGCAAAAGTAGTTTCAGGCAGGTCTTGACCGTATTACATGTCCATATCATTTCGCCAAATTATTTCAGTTATTTCAAAGGTCCTTACAGCCTACAACAGCAAAAGAACTGGCACTATCCAGCAGTCAAATGCAGAATAATGAAATATTTAAGTGATTTACAATTATCTTTATGTTTCGCGGTTGGATGTGATTGGCTGTCGTCACTATGACAATCGCGTCAGCACGAAGCTTCAGACGCACCCTCCATGAAGCGTTTCCTCCTCCTCAAGCCTCCTAGGTTTAAAATGAAGTTTTGAAATTAGCAACGGAGGTGCTGGGTGAGATGTGTAAGAAATTAAACCTACTCACAAGAATGTTTTAAGGACAAACACCTGATGAATCTCTTTAAATACAACATCTTAACAATATTTGAGGTGTGGCAGCCATAGTATAGGTAGAATAATTGACTCTGGTCCACTGTATTATTAGAAAATAATGCACCCCTGAGGTGGTGATGCAGGTGTGCTTTATATTCTACTAATTAAATGGCTGTCTCAGTTTATAGTTTGGAAAATGGATGGATGGATAATATAATACTATATAATAATCTCTTTGGAATATGATAGGCAGACCATAAAATATGTATGGTAGATTATGTTTGGTGCAAATAAAACATTCAGAATATCACTGTACAGCCAGTACAATTTATGTTTTTTGATCCAACATGCATCCAGTGGTGGACCTTTTTAATGTGATTTCATCCTTTTCACATCAGTGGATGTGTTATCCTTTCTACATCTTGAATGAGTCTTTTTAATGGGAGTTTGTTTTTGAGTGTTGTTCTTTTATTTGAGTGAGATTTTGAGTTATGATTTTGTAATTGCATCAGTCACAAGCAGGAAAAAAAGTACAATTTCCACAAAAGTCTCACCAGAAATCAGTTTATTAATTTCTTTAAAGCAAGGAGAAAATGACCAATAAACAGAGTCATTTAAAAAAGGTATTTATATTATTTTTTACACTAATGTTACTTTACATAAAACAATAGATGTTTGGTGTCATTTGTACGCTGTTTGCACTATTTGCAGCAGGTAGTCCCTTAGGGCTTGGGCCAAACACAGCACTTACAGCTGTCATCAAACACTGTGCCTGGGGCACAGTGCCCCAAAAAGGTATGGCCTCCTGCACAGTTATAATATTTGTTGGGGTCTTCAGGATGAGGATAGAGTCCATCTGGCTTTCCATTACAGAATCCTGGTCCTGGAGCATGAGTGGTGGTCGTGGTGGTGGTTGTGGTGGGCGTTGTGGTCTGGCCAGGTTTGGGGGTGGTGGTTGAAGGCCTTGGAGGCATTTCTGGAAAAAGCAAATCCAATACAACAAAAATACATCAAATACATTCTTTAAATACAACCAGTGTTGCAAAGACAATTTGTGAAAATTCCTACCGATATCCAGAAGATTGCGCAGATGACCCATGAGAGGATAGTTCCCCTGATTACAGAACTGTCCAGCAAAGTCATCCAGATCAAGCGCCCAGATGAAGGCTCCACCAAAGTTCTGATCTTTCAAATATCGGACCTATAAATTGAAAGAAAAAGAGTTGTTAGTCAGTTGCTAATGACAGTGAACTACAGTAAAGTCTCAAATCTCAAAAGTACCTTAGTTTCGTAGCTCTCCTTGGTGTCAAATCCAACCCACTCATTGTTCTTTGTGGCATAAGGCACCTTCTGATCCTCAATCCACTGGAGGGTTGTTCCCTCTAGGAATCCACAAATCTRTACAGATATTGGGTATTAGATATTGGGAATATTCAAAAATTCTCACTTTAGGTCACCATTATTTTGCACATAATTACTTTTTTAAAGCTCCCACCTCATAGTAAGACCAGAATCCAGCCTCGCGAGTGTAGGTTCCAGCTGAAGCAGGTCCACTAGCTGGGGCTCCAACACCAGTTTCTGCAGATGTCAGACGGAAAGTGCGACCGTATGTGGCAAAACCCATTCTGAGTTTCTCCACAGGGGTACCGTTGTCCCTCCAGTAGCGCATAGAGGAATCCTGAATGAAAGTGTGCGATTTAAAAATGGATTCATTTGGGAAGTTTGAAAATCTCATGGTCAGTTATGTTACAGTATATCAGTTCTTACAGTATTGAAGTAGATCAGGTCTCCCTCATCCTTTGAGCCTTGGTACAGGGGGCTGTTGTGTCCAGTGAATCTTTCCCAAGTTCCATGGAAGTCATAAGTCATCACATTGATGAAGTCCAGGTACCTAAAACAAAGAAATATTAGTTGCACAAATCAAGAGAGGTGTAAAACACCTATGCTGATTCAAGAGGTTTCCAAGAAGTTTGGAAAATTAATGAATGGATTACTTGGCAATCTCAGCAATCTCATATCCATCATCAATGGTCCCTTTGCCACCTGCTACAGCAGCAGTCAGAAGCAGTTGAGGTCTGCCAGTAGCTTTGGCCTCAGCTGTATAGGCCTCAACAAGTTCCTGCAAAGAAAAACACAGACAAATAAAAATGAGCATAAGTTCTCCACAATACCTGCCTAAAAGACACTGTATTACAATCAGACACACCTTCAACAGCAGTGTGAATCTTTGTTTGTCTTCAGGTGGACTTCCTCTTGATCCAGGGTATTCCCAGTCCAAGTCCAAACCATCAAATCCATAAGTTCTCAGGAAACTGATGGAAGACTGGATAAACTTCTGACGGTTTTCAGCAGTGGACACCATGATGGAGAACCTGAGACAGATTTTGAGAAGAATCTTAAATGTTGCTGCATTTCAACTGACCATAAAGCTAATGTGATAATGGAAAAAAGAAGAAAACTTACTGTGTTGAACCAAAGTTCCATCCACCAACAGCCAAGAGAGTCTTAAGAGTGGGATTTCTGTGAGGTTTATGGATTTTTATTATTTTTAGTATTATTTCGTAGTATAGAATAATATATATTGATTTTGTATTAACATGTCTAACTGTAGTGTTATTCTCTTACTTTTTTTGGTATTTTAACATATTTTTATGTAAAGTTTTAACTAATACATACATGTTCTTGAGGTCATTGAAGGCCTTATACAGAGTCTCATCGTTCCACTCGTAGGTGACCAGCTCGTTCGCATAGTTGACTATTGCAAAAGCATAGAAAAGGTGTGTACAAAGGAAAGGGTCGACATGTGCAGGCGTATACTTTCCAATTCCAGGTCTGTACTGAGACCAGTTGGTGAAGTAGCAGCCCATTTCCATGGAGAAAGCTGGATATGGATACAAAAAGAAGTTCTTAGACATTACCAATGCTTTAACCTTCTTAATCTCATCTCTCTCATCTCAACATTACATTCATATATAGATATTTCATTAAGAAGAGAGGTTTGATATGATAATGTGATCTCATAAATACTTACCAAAATGGCAGAACACCAACCCAAATCCTAGAATAAGCAAAGATATCATGTAAATCACAAATATAAAAGAATAAAACACACTTGTGTATTTCAGATTGCACTTTGTAGTGTGTATTACCTGCTATAAGTGTAAGTCTCCCCATTTTTGGCCAATTTTCTGCGAGAAATAAAGAATAGTTTCCTTAATACAATAAACTAAAAGTGTAAAAACAAATATTTTAAGCTGAATTCTCAATATAGAAATTCCTTGATGGTTTTTTCTCTGGGGTACCTCAAGAAAAATGAAGACGAACATGAAACCCCTGGGTATTTATAGGAGCTGGGTGTTATCTGCAGCATGCTGTCCTAATATGGGAGGATTTATTAGGATGGTCTAAGATATGGTATCTCCAGTAAACTATGGACTGAAATGACAAAAACATGTGGAAATACAATACCTTTGCACAGTTCAGTACAATTTGTGTAAAGATTATTTCAGAGATAAGATGAAAAATTGGGCCTGCTGTAGTAAAATGTGCATTAATGGGAACCACGGACCTTCTCGCTATGCGGCAATATTGCTGCCCGCTGAGCCAACCTCAAAATCATTTATATAATTATAAAGACCAGTTGCAAATAAATATAAGTATAATATTTATTTGTCCCAAGATATTCCCCTTATCGAGCCCTTAGAATCCCCCTAACCCTCCACCTTGTTATGGCGCTCCTGGTCTCTGCAAAGATAATTTAAAAATATATTATTTGATCAGTGAATTCAATTGTCTGATTAGTCCTGTATTTAAAATATTGCACGTTAATAGCCTATATGGTCATCATCCAAATAATATACATGACATATAAGTTCTATATCCTTGGAATTTCACTTTCAAAGCCACACAAACAACAAATGACAAAATGTTATCATTAACAGAGTGCAAAACATAAATTTTATAAAACATGTATTTACCCAAATACACTTTGATAAACCTATAGGATAATAATCCACTGGATTACAGGCTAACATTTTTTGTGTTCATTTATGCCAAATAACATGAACAAGTATAGAACAACAACTACAAATATATGAAATAAAACAAGACATATGTAATAAAAACAAATAAAATAAATGATAATAAAAACCAAAGGCCAGATAAAAGAAACATGAATAATTTTTACAAAGGTATAGTTTACAAAGTTGGTATAGTCTACAAAACTGACAGTAAAGGATTCCTACCCAAAGGGAAGGGAAATGGCATACTTGCATCAGTCGCCCTTACATATTGCATCATATCCAAATGAAGAAATAGCTACGGCTCTCAGTAGTTTATTGTCAAACTGAAAAAAATGACCATAACTCATTCACAGAAGCAGAGCCGAACTTGAGATTTGTTGAAAATTGTTTTTGCCAATTCTTTTCAATTAACAGAATTGATCAGGATCAGGTTTACTTGTGCTCGCAAACATGTAACAACACCTTCATGATTCTTGATTCATGAGGGTGAGTAAATAATGATAGAAATGATAGAAATGTTCATTTCTGGCTGAATTATTCCTTTAAAATCATGAGAAAACATGATTTTCAGGTGTTTTAACTGAAAGCATTGTAAAAACACATTATTACCAAATCAATTTGTGATTTACAGCTTCGGCTTTTAGGAATTTAAATATAGTATCCACCTTCCAGTTCATTGTCTGCTATAGGGAAGTAACGAGAAGCATAACAACACGCAGTAAACGGTAAAAACTGGTTTGCACTACAAACCAGTGTACTCATAATTAAGATAATACATTAAAATAATGTGGTAAGACACATTACAATATCAAGCAGCAAAATGAGCTGTTAAGACCGGAAGCTCAACCCAAAAAATTTACAAATGACCTCACCCAATCTTACGGGAAGAAAAATGTGGATAAAGAATACAGGTTTAAAAGGCATTCCAACTGCATCAGCATAATACTTTCTTTGCAATATCAAAACACATTAAGTGTCTCCAGGCAATTATCAATTAGACGTTATCAGTGTGATGAACTTAGGAAAGGTTTAATGAGCTTAAGTTGCGAAGGATGGCTAATAAAATGTTGGTGGCACACATGATGTGGATGATCTTGGATGCATGATAAGATCCTTGGATGATTTAAAAAATGCTTATCCTCCTCCCACCACTGCTTTCACCATCGCTCCCACGTGTAGTACTTCCATCACAGAAACTGCTATTTTTGGAAAGAGATTCAGATTTTTTTTTTATGTTTGAATTATTAAATTGCTAACTTATTCCCTCATTTTTTTAAGTGTCACTCCTAGTCCTCTATATTAAATAATTCCATTATTTAATTTTAATTATTATTGTTTAACAAAATCCACATCATTTTATACATATTTTATTTTGGACTATTATTTTGATGATGTGAAATGATTGCACCTGGTGAGCTACTGGTGCTACCTGTCACTATTTTTACTGCAACACTTGAAATACGCAACTCTTAATCTTTATAATGCCCCACTAACATTGTCAGACGTGTCTGGACAGGTCAAAGATGAGGTGTTGGAGTGCAAGCTCAGGTGATTTTGTTATTAAAGGAGAAGTCCACTTCCAGAACAACAATTTACAGATAATGTACTCATCCAGTTGTCATCCAATATGTTCATGTCTTTTTTTCTTCAGTCGTAAAGAAATTATGTTTTTTGAGGAAAACATTTCAGGATTTTTCTCCATATAATGGACTGGTATGGTGCCCCGAGTTTGAACTTCCAAAATGCATTTTAAATGCAGCTTCAAACGATCCCAAACACGGTTGTAAATGATCTTCCCGACTTCTGTTTTTTTCTGGTTCATGACAGTTAGGGTATGTCGAAAATACAATCAGAGTTTTTCTACATACTCTAACTGTCTAGAGCCAGAATAGACAGAGTTCATGGAGAGCAAGATACGACGAGCGTTTGAGATTAAAAAGTATTTAATTTTTTTTTTTTTTTTTTATGAAAATAGCCAATGGTTTTGCTAGATAAGACCCTTCTTCCTCGGATGGGATCGTTTACAACCACATTTGGGTTCGTTTGAAGCCACATTTAAACTGCATTTTGGACGTTCAAACTCGGGGCACCATAGCAGTCCATTATATAGAGAAAAATCCTGAAATATTTTCCTCAAAAAACACAATTTCTTTACGACTGAAGAAAGAAAGTCATGAACATCTTGGATGACAAGGGGGTGAGTACATTATCTGTAAATTGTTGTCCTGGAAGTGGACTTCTCCTTTAATTGCTGTGTTTTATTACACGATTGACACCTGCATGACCTTTGTTCCTGTCTTAACCCTTAGCTCTGGACTGAACACATCTACTACTAATAATCAGGTACACTACAAAGAGTAAATGTACCCCTATCTGATTGAACAATGACCTAATGAAACATTCTTGTGTAACACTAGGTACAAACTGTCGTAAATACTAGCTTGAAGTTACTTATAGATATCCATAGTGTCCCTGTATGATCTTACAGAAACAGTCCGTCATATTAGAATTCATCCTAAGGCTTTTGAAGATAACGTGATGAATCTTTGTCTGTCCACATGCTAAATTTCCAAAGGCCTGAAACATATTATGTTTGTGATGACAAACTTTGTGACTTCAGCAACGATACTGCAGTTTAGTTACATTACTAGAGTTTCTAGTTTCTGTTAAAATAATAATGGTACAGAGCTTGAGGTGAAACTGCAAATAGGTCACGTCGGATCTGTTTTTTCCTTCTTTTCTTTTCGAAAGATAAGACAACAAGACTTTTCTCTGAAAAAATAAATATGAAGTGAAGATATTATTTATGATGTTTGTGTTTAAATATGAAGTTTTTTTTTTATTTAATAACACAATTTTATATACAAAAAAAAAAACATGCATAAGTGTTTATTCTTCACAGTCTCAAAATACCTTGGAGTTGTCATTGTGTTCTCAAGTGTTTTGAATAGCATTTCATTTCATTCTGTTGTGAACAGCCTCAAGGGAATGGACATGGACACCATTCATTCAACCAAGAGAGATATACTAAATCTTCATTGTGTCTGTCAAAGAAAACAATCTTAATTCAAAACAATAAATTGTGAAACAAATAAATCTTGATTGGTCTGTTAGTATAGTCAAGTAAATCTTGATTTGCCAAATCCGACTGAAATTCAGATTTTTCTATAGGCTAAAATATCATTTAGTGTCATGTTTAGTGTCATACATATGTAGCCCTCCCTGTCTCTCTGCCCACCTCTCATTTTACTTTATGCGGAGTTCCCCACACAAAACTAAAGGGACATGTAGCAGCAACAAAATGAACAGGGGAATAACACATTTAACAGGTATTTTGTCTATTTTTATTTTTAAATATGTTATTTTAACCCTCCTGTTGTGTTGGGGTCAATTTAAAACCACACTCGATTTTCAAACAGCTTGAAATACTGGTTAAACTATTTATTTCTTCTTGATCTTTGGTGAATATTTAGGTTCACGAATGTCCAAAGTTTTGACATTTGGGTTTTATAAAGGCTGTACAAAAATTGTTTAATTGTGTTTGGGGTCAAGTTGGCCCCCCACTGACTCTCACTGTTTTCCATTCAATTGGCCAAAAATCAACAAAGATCTAGCCAAACACTAAATTAAGAAAAACATGAAAACTTATAAAATTTAAGACTTAAAGTTGAAATTGAGACTCGTTTTTTAAATCACACCGTGAAAATTTGTTGTTTCTTCATCTGTTTAAATTTCATGGTCAAAAAGTCTGTCAAAGGTTGTTTTTGCTTGTTAGTTTTTTTGGAACTGTTGCAGCACTAAAAAGAAATGTGAAAAATCCATTTTACTCTCACAAGAGTTTGAGAACCAAACAAAAAGGCAGACAAAGTACAAACAGCAATAGATACACTGCCGTTCAAAATTTTGGGGTCAGTAAGATTTGTATATGTATATATTTTTTTTTTAAAAAAAAGGTCATGCAGTCATGGCTGCATTTATTTGATTAAAAATACATAAAAATGTAATATTGTAAAATATTATTACAATGTAAAATAACTGTTTTCTATTTTTTAATAGGCGTAATTTGTGGATAGGATGGGTGGGACATGTCCCCACCACTTTTTGAAAGCCGCTGAAAAAATATAGCATGCAGAAGGCTTAAACAGCTAAATTATGTAGCTTATGTAGCTGATTAGCTAGGCCTACTACGCTACTGTATTTTAATGTTGGTCATTATGGTGGTACGTGGAGAGCCAAATTACTTGGTATAAAAAGTTTGAGAACCACTGGCTTAAGTAATAAATGTAGCCTAAATATCAGGTATTTGTTTAAAT
>JAHKKF010533067.1:0-14368 GCA_019740295.1 Labeo calbasu
GTTTATCTATCCATCCATCCATCCGAGTCTATCATCCCATCCCATCCCATCCAAGTCCGTTCATCCATCCATCCGAGTCTATCCATCCATCCATCCATTCGAGTCTATCCATCTGAGTTTATCTATCCATCCATCCGAATCTATCTACCCATCCATCCATCTGAGTCTATGTATCCATCCATCCATCCATCCATCCACCCATCTATCCATCCGAGTGAGTCTATCATCCACCCATCCAGTTTATCTATCCATTTGTCATCCATCTGAGTCTATCCATCCATCCATCCATCCATCCATCCGAGTCTATCCATCCATCCATCCACCCATCTGAGTCTATCTATCCATCCATCCATCCATCTATCCATCTACCTGAGTCTATCCATCCATCCATCCATCCATCCATCCATCCATCCAGTTTATCTATCCATCCATCATCCATCCGAGTGAGTCTATCATCCACCCATCCAGTTTATCTATCCATTTGTCATCCATCTGAGTCCATCCATCCATCCATCCATCCATCCATCCGAGTCTATCCATCCACCCATCTGAGTCTATCTATCTATCTATCCATCCATCCGAGTCTAACCATCCATCCATCCATCCATCCATCCACCCATCTGAGTCTGTCTATCCATCCATCTATCCATCTACCTGAGTCTATCTATCCATCCATCCATCCATCCATCCAGTTTATCTATCCATCCATCATCCATCCTCCATCCGAGTCTATTCATCCATCCATACATCCGAGTTTATCTATCCATCCATTCATCCATCCATCCATTCGAGTCTATCCATCTGAGTTTATCTATCCATCCATCCATCCATCCGAATCTATCTACCCATCCATCCATCCATCTGAGTCTATGTATCCATCCATCCATCCATCCATCCATCCATCCATCCGAGTCTATCTATCTATTCATCCCTCCATCCCAGTCTATCATCGTCCATCCGAGTCTATCTATCTATCTATCCAATTCCATACCTCCATCCAAGTCTATCTATCATCGTCCATCCGAGTCTATCTATCCATCCATCCGAGTCTACATATCTATCCGTCATCCATCCGAGTCTATCTATCAATCCATCCGAGTCTATATAACTACCCATCCATTTATTCATCCGAGTCCATCCATCCATCCAAGTCTGTCTATCTATCTATCCATCCATCCATCCATCCATCCGAGTCTATCCATCTACCCATCCATCTGTAAATCTGCCTTTACTAATGTCGCTTTTTTAAACGTACAGATATATGAATTTGAATTTGACTTTTTCTGTTTATTTCATTTTTACTTCCTGACACTCACATTTATTGCATTCTAAATGAAATTCTCACACTTTTGGAGCCCACTGTACTGTTCATCTGAATTAGTCTATCATCCATCCCTGCTGTCTAGATATACACATCAGTCCTGTCCAATAATAAAAAAAAGCTCACAAGATCTACCACTACACTGTTGTTCAGCTGGTGAAAACTGTTTATTTACTTTGGAGTGGGCTATGGAGAGTGTGTCCACCCACACACGCCAACCGCCCCACTCATGCTTGATAGCGTGGTAGAGAAGAATCCGGAAGATGTTGTAAACCATCTCAGTGATCTTCTGCTCCTCCGAGTTCTTAGGGTTAATGTAGCCGAGAGAAAACATCCAATCCTGCCAAACGGAACACTGCAGCAGACACCTGTCACACAGAAAATGAGATGGATTAAGCTCGCGGCAGTCGCTCGTGTTAAATCCTCCCTCTCCTCCGCAAACATCTTTCTTAACATCCTCAAACGACACTCAAAGTTGGAACCTAATTCACAAACCGACAAGTTACACAAAGCAATTTCAGCCCCAACCTCCATTAAACTTCAGATCCGCGAGGTAACGCTAAGAATGACTGGCAGCTATTTGAATAACACCTGAAGCACTTTGTGTTATTCACCGTCATTTTTTTTTCTCAGTGCATTGTGGCATAATAAATGGATCTTTGACTGAGGCAGAATGAATTAAGCTTGTTCCTTTTGCTAAAACACTCCGGGTTGTAAGATTGCAGTAAGGATGATTTAATTTCAAATCCATCCCTACCGGCTAGTAAGCGCTGCTAAAGCTACGACGTGTAAACCATCGTTACAGGATTAGTTCACCATGAAATGAAAATCGGCATAATTTACCCAACGTGCAACACAAAAGGAACATATTTGATGAAACTGAATTGGTCGCTTCACAATGAAAATTAATGGGGACTTCAAGGCTTTCAAGAGACTTTACAAAAAGGACTCCAATAAAAGTGGTCCAAACTAAATCTGCTTTATATTAAAATTCTTCCGAAGGCCCACAATGGATCTGTGCAAGGAATAAACCAAAATTGAATTGGCTATCTACAGTAAAGCTTGGCATCTGCACTAGCTCTCCAAAGTACCAATGTCCAGCTCTTTTTAATTTGACATATGACTGAACTAGTTCACAAAATTGATCAAGTATCTATTGGCACCAATGGTTTCTACAATCTATTTAGGCTTACAATGCTTTAGGTAATCGTGGCTCTGAAGATTGGTTCAAGAATTGGACTAAATCTGATTCTTGACTCACTGACTCAATGATCTTTTGCTGACAGGAAAGATTATGAGTGGAAAACAACGCAAATCTACTGCATGGCTTCAGAAGAGTCATGTGAAACACTTTTATGGTGCTTCTGCATCCTTTTTGAAGCTTGAAATCTTTGTTCCCTATTCACTGTAATTGCACGGAGAACAGTATGCAGCACAGTCTTCATAATAATTTCTTTAGCACTTCACCGAAGAAAGAAAGCCGTCATGAGGATGAGTAAATAATGACGCAATTTTCATTTCAGATAAACTGTTTCATTAATGGAGAAGATAAATGTGTGGTCTAGTTACCAGACACTGTTTACAGATGTTTTAAGAAAGCACTCTGGAAAGCACCCATCTAGTCTAAAAAGCCTCTTCCTTTCAGTTCTGAGTGGCTCACTGTAGAACTTAATGATGGAGATGATGAAACGTAATAATAACAGCCAATTGAGATTTCAGCACACACTGGGCGGCTGATTGACTGCCAGACTTGTGACGGCGCAGAGGAGCAGGCGTTGGAGAGAAGAAAAGAAAACCAACAGCCATAGGACAGCAGCAAAATTGGTGTGGACGTGAGTGTGTCACTGGAACATCTGCTGCGAGAGAAACACGGCGAGAATCCGAGGATTATTAAGCGTCACGGGGGCGCCCATTAAACACAACAACAAGGGAGAAAGTCACTCTTTTTTCCGCTCTCTTTTCTGATCCGTTCACCAGGCGGTTAATTGCTGTCATGGGGGACGGGGCGCCAAAGGAAGAGACCCTCACCGTCTGTTCTCACGGCTGTTACTGAAGAGCTTGATCATGTCAGACAGGAAGAGACGCCGCACCTCCATCAGGTCGGCACTGGGCGTGGAGTTCTTTAACAGTGTGGCCACCACCTTTAGAATCACTGAGAACCAACAGAAGAACATGCATTAACCATTCAGCAAATCAAAGCAGAGTTCTGTTTGATTGGCAGAGATGTGGACCAATGAGCATGCAGGCTCACTAACTGACATAAATGAAACGGCATCTCTAGCTGAAGTCTACGTGCAGAAGCAGACGTTTAATCATTCCCTAGTAAACTTTTAACTTCCATGGATGACAGTGAGTGTATTAGCACCGGGCCACAAATAAAATAAATGAGCTGACAGAAAGAATTACTTGGGTTCTGGATCTTCACAGTAGAGTCGGGCTCAGCGTGTGGCTTGTGGACGACCTGTGTGCAAACCTGCTCTGTCAAAATCTAGACAGGAAACAGATCAGATGAGATGCATGGAAACAAGTACTGTATATACGGCATAAATCATGATGAAATTTAATTAATGTGAAACACTGCAGGAATAGATTAAGTATCAATTATGAAGATGGATTAAAATTTGCAAACTCTACTCAAATATTTTGTGCAGTGGAAACATAATGGAACTGAGTAAATAGTAAAAAGTTAGACTAAATTGAGTCTTGCTGTTAACTACTAGCTAGAAACAGCATGTTGTGGTGCTATTTTTTTTCACCATGCTACAGAAATGAAAGAAACAACCAAGTTAAAACATTTACAATGTTACAAAACTTTCTATTTATCAAAGAATCATTAAAAAAGGAATCACGGTTCCCACAAAAATATTGAATAAATATTGAACAGAGATACTGAAGACTGGACTAATGCCTGATGAAAATTCAGCTTTGCCATCACAGGAATAAATGACATTTTACAATATATAAAAAAAAGAAATCAGTTATGTGAAACTGTAATAATATATGACAATATTACTCTTTACTGTATCTTTGATTAAATAAATACAACCTTGGTGAGCATATGAGACTTCTTTCAAAAATATTTAAATATCTTACTTATTTTAATTTTTTACCATTAGGGTATATAATATAAAAATATAATAAAAATAATATAATAATATAATAAAATATAATAAAATATACAAATGTTAATCAGAATATATAGTGAGACTGAATATATAGAATTAAATCAGAATATTTATTTATAAATTAGAATATATAAATGTAAATCAGAATATATAGTTGCGAGACTGAATATATAGAAGTACATCAGATTATTTATAAATCAGAATATATAAAGTTAAATCAGAATATTTAGTTGCGAGACTGAATATATAGAATTAAATCAGAATATTTATTTATAAACCAGAACATATAAATGTAAATCAGAATATATAGTTGTAAGACTGAATATATACAAGTAAATCAGATTATTTATAAATCAGAATGTATAAATCTAAATCAGAATATATAGTTGTGAGACTGAATATAGAAGTAAATCAGAATATTTATTTATGAATCAGAATATATAAAGTTAAATCAGAATATTTAGTTGCGAGACTGAATATATAGAATTAAATCAGAATATTTATTTATAAATCAGAACATATAAATGTAAATCAGAATATACTGTATAGTTGTGAGACCGCATATATAGAAGTAAATCAGAATATTTATTTATAAATCAGAATATAAAGTTAAAAATCTTAATATATAAATGTAAATCACGAATATATAGAAGTTAATCTGAATATGTAGTTATAAGTCTGAATATATAAATGTAAACTGTGAATATACAGGTATAATTCTGAATATATACATTTAAATCTGTAAGTAAAGAAGTAAATCGGAACATATATTTTAAGATTTAATAAATAGACAGATTTCTTAAATATAGTGAAAGTCTGAATAAATAATTGTAAACTGAGTAACTATTTAATTCTAAACTGGAATGTATATATAAATCTTGAATATATAAATGCAAATACACATCTGATTTTTGTAAATAAATATTCTGATTAACTTCTACTGTATATTCAGACTTACAACTATATATTCTGATTTACATGTATATATTCAGATTTCTAAAAATATATTCTGATTTACTTCTATATATTCACAGTTACTTTTATATATTCCGATTTTATACAATTATTTCCTGTTTGGTGCTGTTTAGTGTCGTACATTATTTTTTTTGTATTAACCTGAATGTTTCTGCACAACTGCAATGCTATATTGAGATCCAGAACACAAATAACCACTTCATATTACCTCATATAACGTGTTGTAAGTAGTTATGGACAGAGTGTTGGAGTGCAGCATGAGTCGTTCTCCAAGAAGTGTGAAGAGACTATTTGTGTGCATTATTTCCACCTTCCTCCTGTGACAAACCACACACACATAGAAAACATACTGTAGTTAGAATGCAAACTTTCATTCACCTCACAGCTAACGTCAAGCTAGCAGGAACAGGCCTTGATGGCAACTAAGCTTGGCACCTTTTGTATGGTGTCAGGTACCTTCAGTTTTTCCCACAGAATAACGAAGCAGCCACCTCTGCGGTCTCGTACTGGGAGAGCTGTGACTTTCACCATCACAAACTATCCAGCAGCACATCATGCTGAGCTACTGTCAGAATTCTAAGCCTCCTAAATGCAGTCCTGCCCAACAGCAGGTACAGACAAATGGGGACTGTACAGTAAAATGACAACGAGAAAAGAGTATGTTTTAAAGCGCCTGTGAGCATGCAGGATGGTAACCACTCAACGATGGATACACTAATGATGACAAAAAGCAATTGTGGATTTTATGTGCACTCTAGGCTAACGGCAGTACAAGTTTGCAAATGTCAGTGCTCTAAAAACAGCTCAGATGGCCTTTATATTTTTTTAAGTGTTCATTTAAGGGAAATGGCCTTACGCATACACTTACCCTCAAACTAATGCACACACACACACATACAGTGTAAGTTTAACAAAATACAGTGTGCAATGGTAGTATCAAGCCAAAAAGATTTGAACAGTGGTGACTGACACGAAAGAGAAGAAAGTTGTTATTTTTGCTTTCTTTGTGCACAAAATGTATTCTCGTAGCTTCATAAAATTAAGGTTGAACCACTGATGGACTATTTTAACAATGTCTTACTACCTTTCTGGGCATATCACTTTAACATGCCAGTTGTGTAGATGTCTAACTTTTGACCATTAGTATAAGTAATTATTAATAATTACTAAAAAAAAAAAAAAAAAAATTAAAATTACATACGTGTAGATATATAATCACAATATAAATACACTAGGGCTGTCAGTCGATTACATTTTTTAATCTAATTAATTACATGATGTATTGATAATTAATCTAGTTAATTGTGAAAATATCCACAAAAGATTATTTAAAGCTATATTTGTGTTGAATGAGAAAGTATCAGGTAGAGATTACAAATTGTAGCTTTAGAAAGAATTAGTTTATTTGATTCAACAAAGAATTTATTACACATACACATTTAGGCTGCAACGGCCTAATGTAAATGTGTTATGGAACATAAGAGAAGATAATCTGAGAAACATCTCAGTATTTTTTGTTTATACAATGAAAGTCACTGGTAACCAAAACAGCTTTGTTACCAACAGTCTTCAAAATACTTTCATTCATGTTCCTCAAAAGAAAGGTTTGAAATGACATGAGGGTGAGTAAATGATGACAGAATGTAAACTTTTTTGGTTGAACTATCCCTTTTTTACTGTATAATGTTTTCATTTTTATTATTATTATTTTTTTTTATGAAATGATACTAAATAAGAAACTAAATATGCCAGCAGGTGGTGGTAAATGTCTTTTTGAGTCATTCATTCATCCATTCATCAATTAGATGAATGGGCTTTTGAATCATTGGTTCATATGATTCATTCAAAACGCGGATTCATTCAGAAACTAAACACTGCTGTGTTGGTCTGAGACGCGCAACAATTCTGCTATGGCTTCAAAGGTAATATGTTCTCTGCAAAACTAAGCAAAAACTTAATATTATGTTTAAAATATAACACAATATCAACCTCTTATTTACTGAACTATTGTATAAAATCACATTTAAGCTCGTGATAGTGTGGGACAAAATCAGCACTCGTGTCATATTGCTCTTGCTCTCTGCGTGAGACAAGGGTATTTTTTGCACAAACATCTTAAATTTTAAGGGCATGACTGCATTTGTGGAGTTGTTGCCCTGCAACAATTTGTCAACAGTCAACTATATGAAATATGACATATGACATATGGGTCTGGGGGCAGGGCCAGTCTGCTAACTGCTTAAATTATTTTAATTACGTTATTTCTTCATAACTAATTAATGAAGTTAACATGTTAAACTGACAGCCCTAAAATACACACTCAAAAATAGCAACGTACACAATCACACACTAGTTAAAAGAAGAGACTTCTACCTATCTCACTATAGGTACCAAAAGCCCTGCAGCCATATAGAGACTACTTTAAACAGTCTGAAGAACTTTAAAGGAGAACTCTACTTCCAGAACAACAATTTACAAGTAATTTATTCGCCCCGTTATCATCCAAGATGTTCATGTCTTTCTGTCTTCAGTCGTAAAGAAATTANGGTTTTTGAGGAAAGCATTTCAGGATTTTTCTCCATATAATGGACTTCATTGGTGCCCCGATTTTGAACTTCCAAAATGTAGTTTAAATGCAGCTTCAAGGGCTCTAAATGATCCCAGCCGAGGAAGAAGGGTCTTATCTAGCGAAACGATCTGTCATTTTTTTTTAAAAATAAAAAATTATATACTTTTTAAGCACAAAAGCTTGTGTAGCACAGGCTCTGGGATGCGCGTCCATGATGCTACGAATTAGTAATGGGTCGTTCTTGAACGATTCTTTCATTTTGAACGAATCTTCAATGTTGAACAAATCAAAATGTAGGTTCTGTACTGGAATTAGTTCACCTGTTTCGAGTCTTCAGGTTTTTCGAGTCATTCGTTCATCTTATGGGGCTGTCACGTGATGAGCGAACGACTCAAACCCGAAAACTTGTCAGATAAGAGGTGAGGTGAGCTAATCATAGACTAAAGACCCAAGTAAACAATGAATTAATCTTTTCTGTTTCTTATAGCATTATAGTTTTGTCTTGTTTGTAGTGTAATCAGCGTTTTTGTAAGCAGTAGATGTGTTAGGGAAGTAACACGTAACATTTTAATTATGTTTTGCTAAAATGAACGAAATGATTTGAAAAAAAGATTCGTTCATTTTGCTAAAACGAGACTCAAAGGTCTGAGTCCCATCACTGCTACGAATCACGTGTAAGTTCATCGTCTGTGTACTGAGTATTGCGAAAAACTCCATCTTATTTTCTTCTACAACTTGAGAGGAGGACATCGTTGTACCTTTTTGTCTGTAAACAGCGTTTACAACTTACTTGCACTTTCTTAGTCTTTGTGTGTTCGCTTTGTAAAAACTGGGTCTGTAGTTCCACGTGACCTTTCGCCGTGATTCAATAGTACGTAGCGTCATAAATGCACAGAGCCTGTGCTACACAAGCTTTTGTGCTTAAAAAGTATAAAAAAATTGTATTTTCAAAAAAAAATGACCAATCGTTTCGCTAGATAAGACCCTTCTTCCTCGGCTGGGATCATTTAGACTGCATTTAAACTACATTTTGGAAGTTCAAAATCGGGACACCAATGAGGTTCATTATATGGAGAAAAATCCTGAAATGCTTTCCTCAAAAACCATAATCTCTTTACGACTGAAGACAGAAAGACATGAACATCTTGGATGACAAGGAAGTGGAGTTCTCCTTTAAAATTTCATAAATACATTACTGATGAGGACTCAACCACAAATTTCACCTTGTCGGATACACTTGAGAAAGAAAATAATGACTCTTGGAAGTCTTCGTTGTGAAAAAGTCTCTGGGAAAGAGAAGAATGGATGCACTCACTTGTGGCCTAAGTGTTTGAGGAAATATGCCAGGACTTTCAGAGCCTGAACTCGGATGCTTTCACTCTTGGAAGCCAGTAGTTTGTACACCACCCTGAAAAGGATTGAAATTAAATGACTAAAAAGAGAAATATTTTAATTCACTAAATGCTATGTCAAAAACAAAGAAGCAGTGGGAAAGTGCCAAACATTTTCTTTTTCAATTCATGAAAAAATTTGAAACTGGCAGACAATAATAAGTAATACTCAAGAGGAAATGGCATTGTGTAAATCACCATGAAGCTGTTCATCAAAGTCATATCTGTTATTTTGAGCCAAACCCAAAAACTTCAAAAAGCAAATAACTCTATCAAATCCATCTATATTTCATTAGCTTGACATGCAGGGTGTGAGCTTTATCCTGCTTGTCAGAAAAAATAAATAAATATGAAAATATCATTGCAATTCCTATGTCGGGTCTTGTGAATAATTCATGATTGTATCATGTAGGCAAACTCCATCAGCGGAGACAAGATTAAATATAATGAAATTTGACTGTGTGTGTGTGTGTGTGAACTCGGATCTCACCGGATGCCGTTCCTCTTGTCAAATGCAGGAATCATGGAGGCCGGATGCTCAGACATGAGGGCCACCAGCAGCTGAAGAACATCATGGAGGTTCTCATCCTGAACAGAGTAAAACACATAAGCACTCCTGAAGTAAAGTTAAAAGTTCGGACAGGCTTTTACTGAAATATGTAGTAGAAAACCCATGAAAGATTTATGTTATTTTAAAAAATCCACATCGTTTTAGATTTTGGACTATGGGGGGCGCCATTATTTCGGTGAGCTACTGGCGCTATTTATTTGCCACAACATACTTCGGAAAATAAAATACTGATACGATGCCTCATGCGTGGTTTTTGTCATTTTAGTCGAAGGGCAACAAGAGAAGCGATGTAAGGCTTCTGTTTTACTAACGTTTAGAAGAAGAGAAAAAATGGGAAGATGCCTGTGGACGAATAAAACTTCCTCTTTGTTCTGGATTATCTCGGCAAAGGAGAAGTGCTCACTAACACAGATTTATACAGATTTGTGAACAATATTTGAGAGATATGGGCCTTTTGTGTACATAGAAGAAGTCTTAGATCCTTGAGTTCAGCTCATGAAAAATGGGGGCAAAAACAAAAGTGTTGCGTTTATCATTTTGGTCAGTGTGTATATATATATATATATATATATATATACTCAAAATGTGGATATGTGACTTTTTCTCAGATAGGATATCAGATGTAAGCCTGAAGCTTGATCTTCAGAAATGTGTGTAGTCTAATACTATAATCTACATCAAAATTACTGAAAGTTGAGTGCAAAAGGAAGTCCCGGAGTTGAAATTTTGACAGTCAAATATCCCTAAGTGGCATGAAATTAGGCCTATTTAGAAACTTGAAAAAATGAACTCTTCTAAAACAGATATATGTCAGATTCAAAGGATCTGCTAAGGGGGAAACTGTAATATGGTAAAGACTCACCTCATGCATGGTCAGCAGGTAGTTGAGAATACTTTGAAGCTCATCTTCTTTAACGCCTCGGTCCTAACAAATAAAAAAGGATAACAAAATGCTGAGCAATGCTACTTTTGCAATATGCTGTTGCTAAACACCCAACTGCACTTATAAGCTGCGAGTGCCATCAGGATGCTGACAGACTATGAAATATAAATAGAAAGAAAAAGAAAACCCACAAAATAACAATACATTGAGGCTGTTTGTGTTTGCTGAAATTACTGTTCACAGCGAATTTGGGTCCTGACTTTTACAAGCTGTCTCTTATTATTAGGAAAGCAGCGTGAACTGTCTGCTTGTAGCGGTGCTGATGAATGCACACGTTTCCCATTACTGCGAGAGCACAGGCAGCTTGAGAGCTAATTGTTGTTTGCTCGTGCCTTGGCCACCTGACAGATTTCTTGATATGTTAGCACTGGTCTGAACAAGTGTACACTTCTTTCTACGATCCTGTTAGAAAATTGTAAACAGCTGGGAGTGGAGAATGAGAATGAAAACCTGCCAAAGCAACATCAGCCCTAGAGCTGTGGTTCTCAATACTTTGATAAATCAACATGTGTGTATTTGCGACAGGCACACAGTTAAAAGTTAATTCACTGTTGGTATCACAAAAGTTACAGTATATCAATGTATAAGTTTAAGTAGAAGTTCATATCTCACGTCCTGTAACCTAGCTCCCATTTCTTTTCATTTTTTGGTCATTTTTAATAACATTTTTGCCTTAAATTTTTAATATTTAGTAGCACATCACCTTCCCAAATGTATTTCAACAAAATTGTAATTGATATACTTTATTTTATTAAAAAAAAAAAAATTAAGCCAGAATGTCAACTTCTCATATGTATTTTAACATAAGTTTTGCTAACAAAAATGACTAATTATTAATTGTAATTTAAATATGTCAAAAAAAAAAAAAAACTAGGACATTTCAACTTCTCAATTGTATTGCAACTATCTATTATTAAAAAAAAAAAAAAAGCTTTGTATTGAGCAGGACATGGCAACTTCCTAACTGTATTTTAACTACCTTTTATAAAAAAGAATGATATTAAATTATAATGAAACAATCAGAAAAAAATAATAATATATATATGAAAATAATAACTATATATAATTATAAAACTTTATATTGAACAGGACATGGCAACTTCACAATTGTATTTTAACAACCTATATAAAAAGGAATTAATAATTATTAATTATAATTTGTTCTGCTCAATATAAAACTTTTTTTCGTTTCATTTTTAATAATTATTTGATAAAATTATAATTTTTAATGAACTTTTTTTATTATTAGATTTTTTTTTTTTTTATTACAAAAAAAGCTTTATATTGAGCAGGACATTTCAATTTCCCAATGGTATTGTAACTACCTATTATAAAAAATAATTATTCATTATAATTCGTTTTGCTTAACATAAAACTTTTTTTTTATTTTTAATAATTATTTTATAAAATTACAATACAACAGTCAGAAAATAGTTATATATATATATATATATATATAAGATAGAATAATTATTCATTATAATTTGGTCTGCTCAATATAAAATAAAATATATAATTTTAATATTTATTTTATATAACCATAATAAAACAATTAGGATTTCTTTTAAATAAAAAAAACTATATTGAGCAGAACAACTTCCCAAATGTATTTTAGCAAAACTTTTGCAAAAAAAAACGAATTAAATTACTAATTATTCATTGTAATTTAAATAATTAAAAATAATTATTAAATTAAAATTAGATTTTTATATTGTTTTATACTGGGCAGGACATTTCAACTTCCAAAATGTATCTCAATATACACAGTATATTGATGAACATGGGTGCATACATTAGGACATCATCTCTCATTAACATTTTTCATGCTTTTTCTGTAGTATTAAATGTATTTTGGTAGATATATTTCTGATATGGCTGATATTCAAAGTATTTACTATGGCAAACCCACAGCTAAACTACAGCTAATATGCATTCAAGAATCGGATTGATCGGAGACAGATGTGAAGTCATTATATTTGTATTTTTATTTGCGTGCATATGCTAAATATCATCCAGTTACACAATATGTGAATACATAAAATGCTGCTCACCTTCAGTATGAGCTGTTTGAGGAAGAGCAGCATGAAGGCTCTGAGGGAGGTGATCTCTTTCTGCGAGGGCCGAGGACCGTCTGCTAACACAAATCCAGAGGAACTGTTACAACAAACTGCACTACATGTCAAAAATGTCATGTTTAATGTTTCACAGATATTGGCATTAAATTCATAGCAACAGTGTCAAAGAGAGTCTCGCTCTCAGTCAGCGGAGAGCCGCGACACGGACAGCAGCTTCTGGCAGTCGAGAAGAGCTTTACAGAGGTCAGAGTTCTCAGAAGAAAAGCCAAGCCCTTATTAACTCCAGACGGCTAGAGTTCAACAGGCCACGCTTCATTTCAGTAACATCTGCGATGGCGTCTCACCCTCCTAGAGCTCCTCTTTTGAGTACAGCGTGCATGTGTGACAGCTTTTCATTTGCTGTTTCACAGGGAACGGCCTGAGTATTGATAGAAAACGAAACACAAATTGATTAGCTGTCATATTCACGCATTCATCTCAGGAGGTCTGATCACCACCAATCATTCGTTACTACACTGTCTGAAATGATCAACTCTGCTTCATTTAAGATGTCTATTCCCTATTCATTTGACAGCAGCGGCCAGCAATTTTTACAAATGTGACATGTCTCTAAAGGTTTCATTTATCAAGAAATGTGAAGCATAATTTTAAGCAACTGAAGCTGTTTTTCCATTTACCTCAAAATAAAGATCAACATGTCCAGATTTTATTTCAATATATATTTTTGAATAAACAGAGGCAGTTGCTCATTCTAAAATTCTGCTAAATATACACTGAATATTCAGGCGAAATTAAACAATCCAAACATTACTTGAATAAATACATTAAATGCAAGTTTTTTTTTTTTATCCTATTTTTTCTTTTGACAAACAGATACTTTAAATTTAAATATTCTGTCATAATCTTTTCACAGTGTTTTACTTTTGTGAAACAACTTTTATTGACAACTATGTGCAAGATTAAAAAAAAATAAATAAATAAATATATAATAAAATAACGAAATAAAAAAACTTGTAGCACAGCACATTTTCAATCAAACAAATTTCCAATTTTAATACTTTGTAAAACAACTTTAGTTGACAACTATGTGCAAGATTTAAATTAAAATAAAATAAAAACTTAAAGCGCAGCAAATGTATTTTTATAAATAGTTTTGTAAAATAACTTTAGTTGACAACCAGGTGCAAGATATGATATAAAATATAAAATAAAATAAAATAATAAAACTTATTGTATTGCAAATTTTCAACCAAACAAATTTAGTTGTAATGCTTTTGAAAAAACAAATTTAGTTGACAACTATGTGCAAGATTTAAAATAAAATAAAATAAAATAAAAACTGAAAGAGCAGCAAATATACTTTTATATATTTTTATATAAATAGATTTGTAAAACAAC